>JABVXS010000374.1:0-33153 GCA_013365335.1 Madathamugadia hiepei
ATTAATTGTTTTACTTTTGTATTTCTAACGCGCTTGTAGTTTTTCAATGTTTTATGAATAAAGGTTTAATTACCCAAGTTTGAGATACAACACTAATAGACCGAAATTATTCTAAGCTAAAAATGTTTTTACAGAAGGCCTTGTGAAGCAGATAAGGCGAAATCATTCCGCAATGGATCAGTCGTTCCCAAATTAAGTTTCCTCTCTTTTCTCACTGTTCCTCACTTGTACCTCTTATTCCGGTATATTTTGGTATTTGTGATATCCTTTGATGGGATGGATCCCATTATATTCTGTATTTTAAGGGCCTTTGCTTTCTTTTCTTCTGAAGCATTGTTTCTTATTGTCATTTGTGCTCTGTGCGATTTTTATGAACATGAAACTGATTAGCAGTCTCCGTTATTTGCAGTCCCTACTTTATGTTATCAGTGGCTTCGTTAAAATTAACATCTTATATAAAGTTATTCATATAATTTTATGGTACTCTTTGAAGGATGCTTCAAATAAAATTTATGCCTAGCTTATAAATGTATGTGATGTGCATGTTTGAACCTTAGTATTATTGTGCCTTCTCAAATCTTAGAACTGTTCATTACATTTACTACTGAAAACTCGAGAATCGGTTATGTACAGTGACTTCTGTCATCAAGCTTTGAATAATTTATGTCTGAAGCAAATTAAAGTAAAGCTAGACTAATGAAATGACCTGCGGTAAAAGTAGTCATGCTGAGAAGAGGGGAAAGATAATGTGAGATATCTGCAGGAAATTTTGTATTCATTTGTAAGATGTCCGGAATCGTATGGATCACAAGTTGATTGATACCCAGTTGGTCCCTCAAGTGGCATCTTTGTCAAGCTAGACTTTCAGGAAGAAGCTTATACGTGACTGCTGACTTCAACAAGTTATTAGTTCTGGGAAGTTATTCCCTGGCAAAAAAGTTGTTGATATGTACGCACATGAGCGCATGGGTTGGCACTGGGCGAAGCAAATTGGGTAGCTGCGGAACGGTTGGCTCTTCCTGATGTGGAAGGCGTGGCGGAGGTTGGGTTCATGCACGGTGTCACCATTTCGCCCGTTAGGGTCTTAGAAGAAAGAAAGGAGCGACTTCGAGCTGGTCTTTGGCTTACTTCTTCTGTTACTCTAATAACTAACTGCTGCCGGAGAGTGCTCATGCCGAGAGATAATTGAAGGCTGGTGAGGATCTTCTCGCGCGGCATTCTTACGAAAATCTCCATGAGTAGTTTCGTGAATTAAGCCAGCAGTTGGTCTAATTAACTCTTCATTTTCCTAAATTTCAGCAGTTCGCGATAGTACCATTAGCGATGGATGTTGCTACAACATTTCTTTCCGTTAAAGTGGTATCAGTTCGGAGACATTGATGGTTAGCAAGCCTCATTAAGCTAATATGTGATGTGCAGCATTGAAATTAGCAGCAAAGCAAGATTCCTTGCTTATTCGCTGTTTATCACTGCTTATCAGCCCACCGTCCTACTGTCGACGTTACCACCTTCATCATTGTTGATGGGACCATCCAGTCCTGAGACATCGCACCTGTCAGTTTGCTTTAGTTGTGCTTCTTCCGCATATCTCAGTCTGTGGAGTCAACTCATGCATCATTATTTCCCACCCAGAAACTTCACTGACCGTTGCTGGGTGCCAGATTCCGAAATTGGCACTGTTACATGCCGTGGCTCATGTTTCATCTTGGTTGAGGAAATCTATGAGCACTGTAAGTTTTCAGACTTGGTTTAATGCAACATTGCTGCTTTAGTTCATTACCTAAGTGACTATTCTGGTCAACTAGAAATACTGTTACCTTAATTTATACCTGATGAACCTTTTAAGCTGACGTTGTAAACATTTGAAAGTTGATTTTCGTTGTAAAACAAAATTACCTTGCCACATCTCAAATATCGTTATGCTGATTGGTCTGACATGTAATTTATCTACGATACCTGCTATCAGGATTTGGATATACCTTTAGTGTTAGTGGAATGTTAAACAGACTGGTCAGCTTCAAGTTACACCTGCATCATTCAAATGTACAGGCAAGGTGTTTAGTCATGTAAACGCTGAATCAAGGATAATTCTTTTTTGCACCGGATTTAACTTTCATTCCTTCTCACATAACTTCTATCAGTTGATTTTCACCGACTCATGTCGGTAAAGCTATTTGATGAGATTCCCTTTCAGCAGACGGTAATAATAGCTGGAGGGCGTGCTTAGAAGAAGGGAGAGGGACAGATGTAACTTTCATTTGCTTTAGATCCTCCCGAAATATTTGAGAATGCGACAGGCTCTCTTGAAACAGGCAACAGGCAACATCCTCGTACTTTTGTCACCACTAGATCTTGAGGAGTTGTCACTAACAGGTGAAATAATGTAAATACATCGTTGTTGTTGCACTGAGAAAAACTTAGTATTATCATTACTCTAATTATTTCACATGGCAGTTCATAAAGAGAGCTGATAATGCATGCAGTAGTTTTTTTTTTTTTCAAACTTTGCAAAAATTTAAATATTTTAAAATCAAAACAATTGAATGTCAATATCTGAAATTACGAATTGGCAAGTTGACTCAGTCATTATCTTGGAGGGTGAATTTTGATGGGCAGGGATTGAATGTTCGAGATTGAGTGTTCGAGATTGAATGTTCGAGATGTCAAATTTTCGAAATAAAATAATTCAAAGAAATGAGAATTAGCAGTGTGTTTTTGTCCTTCGTTATTCTGGTGTTTGACGCATGTTTAGGTGTCAGAGTATGCAGTCCGAAATTTCAATTTTGGCAGTTCATAAAGAGAGCTGATAATGCATGCAGTAGAAGAAATTATTGCTTTCAATACATCCTTTTAATCCTTTTTCCTTTCTTATTCTTATCTTCACTTCCTCTCTTAATTTCTGCTTCTCTCATTTTCTCAGTGCACACTTCTCATCTACACAGAGAAGAAAAAAAAAAAAAAAAAGGGAATTTCTTGTTTCCTGTCATCTTCTTCCACACACATATTTTTTTCTCTGCTCCATGTTGAAATACAAAATTTAACCGAAGAAATCAATAAATCTGCAAATTTGCATAACGGTCAATAAAATAAATTGTTTAAAAGAGCCTTAATTAGCAAAAAATTGGCTGCAAACCTATCCTATGGCATGTTTTCTGCTTCTCCAGCGTCTGCGATTGTCTCGCAGAAGGATCATTGATTTATGTCACTGATAAATTTGGACTTGTGAGGAAGTTTTAAACGTTTCCACTATCTTGTTACACTTTTTCACTCAACTGTATCACCTTAGCTTAGCCAACATTTCATATTTCCACAGACAAAGTGAAATGGCACACGCATGTTCTCTCCCTCAAACGGACATGTTTATTTATTCATCTATTATATAAACAATTACTGCTATGAAAGTTCTACCTTTCAGTTATATTGCACATCACTGTAAACATGCCTGATATACTTGGCGTTTCGTCAAAAGACAGGAGTTTGCAAAGAATTGCGTGGAACTTCGTTACAGACATTGACCCACAAGTGTCCTTTCAGTTTCTCTATTTTCGTGTTGTCCCGCAATCATTCCGCATTTGTTGTACACTAATATGTCGACTTACCATATACTGATACTATCGAGCCTTTAAAATATTTGTGAAAATTTCAACAATTAAATCAGTAGTGTTTTGCATAACTTTTAAACTTATCCTGGTAACGTAATTTGGATAGAAATTATTTGCTTAAAATTTTATACAATATTTGCATAAAATTAATCTTCACGCTATAGCTTCTCATTTTCCTTCCGGGCCAGTTAGTTTACTGAGCAAAGTGGGCATCCTAAATGAGAGGGCATTTATCGTCCTATCACATGCTTGTCTTTCGCAAGAAATCCAATTTTGCTATCTCATTGACAATGATTATAGAGATAAACGAATCATTGTGAGTACATTGTCTTGAAATGACCTTATAAGTTCAAAAGCATGGACATCGTCCAAGCATTCAACTTATTCAATTTTTCGCTGAGTCTAAAATTCTTTGTTCGTCGATTTCTCAGCGAGTTTCTTCGTGTCGATCCTTTTTCACAACTTCTTTCCAGTTTGCTTGGTTTCGAACAACCTGTCTCCAGGTCCCGCCACATATTTCCTTTGGTCCGCCCACATTTTTGGAAGTTTCCCGGGAGGTCTTTTAACCCCTCTCGGATACCAATGGAGGACTTTGGTAGTCCACCTACCATCCTACATGCGGCATACATGTCCAGCCCATTTCAGTCTGCTCGTTCTGATTTCCTGCGCGATGTTGAACACTCCACTTGTACGTCTTATTACATTGTTTGGGACGTGGTCTCGTAACGAAATTCCGACCATCCTTTGTTCCATGGCTCGTAAGGCCGCCTCCAATTTCTGCATTTCAGCTGTTGGTGCCCACGTTTCACATCCATGCAGCATCGTAGGAAGGACCGTCGAGCTAAAAGTCTCCGCCTTTGTCTTCGGTGTTAGAGGGGTGCAGAAGGATGTCTTCCGTTTTGTGAATTGCGTGTCATCCTGCCTTTCGCCTCTGTTCGATTTCTCCCATGCGATGATTTCTTGTCCTAAATAGACGTATTTGTCGACTTCTTCGATTACCTTATCACCTAGCTTTATTTGTGTTCTCAACTGACTTTCAGGTATGCTTTTTCCGATGAACACGATATCGTCAACGAAACGTAGATGTGTGAGATGCCCACCGTCGATTGTCACACCTCCTTTCCAGTTCGTTTTTCGTAACACCATTTCTAAGCATGCCAAAAATAGCGGTGGAGAAATAGCGTTCTCCTGTTTTCCTCCTGTATTAACTGGAATCTTCATGGGGTTGTAGAAGAGGGTGATTTCCGTTGATCAATCCGTATTAATGCTCCTCAGAAGTTTGATGTACTGTTTTTCGACGCTTTGTTTATTAAAGACTGCAGTATTCCGTTGAATCCGATATTGTCGAAAGCTTTTTCTAAATCGACGAATACAAGGCATAGTTGGAGCTTGTATTCCTTGGGACGCTCGTGCAATTGTGTTAAACAGATGAGATGATCTCTAGTGTTCAATCCTCTTCTGAATCCTGCTTGTTCCTTCGGTTGTTCTTCATCCAAATTTGATTCTACAATTACCGTTTTTTTAAAAATGTCACAAATTTCTTGAAACACTGGAAAAAGCTTGATTAAAACGGCCTTTACTAATTAATGTTTTTCATTTCAAAAATTTTTTACAAAAAATTTCAGATTAAGAATCTACAAGAACTATTTTTCATGGAAGAATACCATCGAATTTGGACAAGCAATCTGCAATCTTTCAGCTTTTGAATAAATAATTAGCTTTCAAAGATATTCAGCTATTTAATTATTATGCTATGAAAGCAAAAGGTTCTTTCCGCGCTAAATTATGGCTGGTAATCATGTCTGCTGAATTTTTTTTATCGTTTTGAAAATTTTAACTCGTAAAAATGTCACAAATTTCTTGAAGAAAAAGCTTGATTAAAACGGCCTTTACTAATTTTGATACTGTTATTTAAGCAATGCTTTAAACACTCGAAGTGTCTAGAATTTTTCAAACTGCCTGGAAAAGAGCTTTCACATAATTGATTTGTTCTTTTGTGATAAAAGCATTTATCGTTTAGGTTAGAGATTAATGGGAAAGAACTAGGCGATGTTACATAGTTATTTAGCAAACTGCCTAATTATAAAATCTCAGAAGTACTGATTTTACTGGCAAACACCAACTAATGCTTTCGCCAAATCAGTACTTGTGAGTTCATGTTTCTCTTAAATGAGAATTTTTTGTTTCAATTTTTTTTCAGCAATTTTCGCCAAATTTATGTGATTCAATTAATACAACTTGTAGTTTCAACGCATGCAGTGATGCGTGGTTGTGTGAACCGATTTCTGTTGTTTGGTCTGGACGAGGATGTCCGCGATGCACTAACAGATAAATCAGAATGCCGTACAACAGATCGACGTTTACTTCACCTCGTGGCGCTTACTCCACAAACTGACCTCGTATACCTTTTAGAACTTGATTGAACGTTGAGATATTAATAAGGAATAACGTAGTATAAAGCAACAAGTGAATAAGATGACATAACTCCCCATAGTACTATGATTAGGAGAGTCAAAGAACAATTCAAGATGTTTTAAAAATTAGTGATCTGTCGTAGTTTTTTTACCAACTCATCAGCTGTTATCCAGAAAATGTCGATGAGTAAAAAAGTAAAATAAGAAATGAAGACATAAGTGACAAAGGCGTCGCCATTTTCTTCCCATACGCCACGAAGTTGTGTAATCTCACTGTGGTACATATACTTTCAAATCTCACCGTCCCGTTCATTTCTAGGTAATGATGTGCTCTTGTGTGGGTTCACTATGCAATTACGCCAACATGGATCACGTCCTGTCGATTGCCGTTTCCTCTGCATGCAACGCACTCTTCCCGATCTTCATGCTGATCCTTCATTACACTATGCACTTCTTCATGATATCTTCTTGATTGATGTGGAATGTCGTCCTTCGAAATTTATGAAACTTAGAAACTATGAGACTTTTGAATGCGCCCTTGTCCATTTCAGACAGTTGAAGATGTCATGTGTTTTGTGAGCAATTTCGGCTCGCCTATGCCATCCACTAGTTTATTCAGCAAGTTGTAGTTATCATTTACAAATTATTTGATGTTAGCAGAAGTCAGGCATCGACTGAAAGTAGCTTTGTCACCTGTAAAAATATCAAAATTATAAACATTTAAACTGTCATTGCAGTGATTCGATGAAAATTGATAGTGACCCTTAACATCTCTCGACAGCACATTAACAGTACTTTATAATCAGCCGTAATTAAACAAAGCCCGCTTGTTCTGTAAAAAAGCTGTTTTAAGCTTTCTTCCAGATTTACTCCCAAAATGTCTGTTCAAAATTGTAAGTTCAACGACTGAAAATGCCCTAGTCTGGGGAGTTATGCACAGTCCGAGAGAACAATTTTGGAGTTTCAAAGGAAAGAGTCAGAAAGCGGTGAAGATTAAAATCAGTTACTCCACAAATAAGGAGACGATACTCATGTCACAATGTTAAAATTTCCACACGGATATAACTGTTCAGAGAATAAAAAAATGGTCGAAAGAGCGAGCAGTTCATTGATAGTTATTTGATATGCTGGGTGCGGTTGACTCTTTCGCAGAAATTGCGAAATGGTTGCACATGGTCGTGGCAAGTTATTGGATACGAAAAAGCATAGTGCAAGATCAGACGCTGAAAATCACTTACACCATCTGTAGCAACTCGTTCGTCCCCAGCAATCCTGTTCCCTTCTATTCCACTGTATTTATTTTGTTCACATGCCTGCACCTCACACTGTGCCTCTTCAGCTGTACGAAAAAAAAGGCGAGTTGAAACAGTGTTAATTATTTAATGTCCACACTGGCAACGATAATTTTGTTACATCAAAAAATGATCTTACGGTACCCGCTTGAGCTAATCACAAATATGTTGCAGTACAATTTATCTTTCTCCTCTCATTACCAAAGTAAGTCCAACTGAACCATCTGAGCTTTGCAGTGAGGAATTGCCAGACTTGCCAAAAATACATCACCACTGATCACTGAAAATAACTCTTCCTAAATGACAAATCTAACCTGAAAGACTCACAGCAAATAGTTACTCCCAATCACGCAAGTACCGTATGCTTACGGCTTCTATCCTATTAATATCACTTGGGTTCCCAGATAGAAGCTGAGCCGGCACAGCCAACCACGATACCCCAGGTTAACAAAACAGGAAAGGACAAGAAAGAAAACGAAAGAACGAAAGAAGTCGAAGAAAATAAAGCTGACGATAAAAGTGAAAAGGAAAAAAAGAAAAGCAAAAAAGAGAATGAGAAAGAAAGTAAGAATGAAAAGGAAAAAGGATCATCAGTAAGAAAGGAAAAAGTGGAAGAGATAAAAGGCAATAAGGAAGAGGTTAGGTTTCTGCTAAAGACATCTATACAAAAATCTGATTTTGCTGCAGAAAGTATTGATAGGAAGGAGGTTATGGGTCGTTAAGATACAACTTATTTACAGGGTCAGCAAAAAGGCTTGAATCCGATCGTGACCCCTGTCTCCGATGAAGATGAAGTAATACTTTCATTCCGGCCGTTTACCTTCAGTTTCAAAGTTCACTCCGCAATAAAGTCGTTTTTCAGCAGCCTGCGGAAACACAGAATGTAACAAAGGTATCGACAGAGGTACCTGTAAATGCCACTCAGGAGGAGAAGGATGAGAAGGTATGGGAATGATTTCAAAATGTTAATTTTAGTTAACGAGCGTTAATGCTTGCGATGTTCGTCATTCAAATCATTCTCATTGCTGCCTTTCAGAATATAAAGACTGAGGAAACACAAGCAAGTAAACTTCAACCCGCAATTTGATCACACTGAAAGCTTTTCTCATGGATCCCATCGTTACAAAACGTTCGCACAACTATACTTCAGCAAGAGATGGATTCAGTCGCTCAAAAAGATATTTCAGTCTCCTTTCCAATCCTTTATCAATCCACAAATCATAATCTTCACTTTTCTATTACAAGCTGTACAAACTACGTCCAATGATTTATGTAAAACGTTACACTTCATAGAAACCGACAATTACAACTTCAAAAAACCTTTTTCTTCATCTGCATGTTTTCTTTTTTCAATAAAACGTTTTTAACTTTTGTGATAAAGTAGTGAAACTACCCAGAAGTCTTCCTGCACGTTGTTTACACTTCCACCTTCGTTCAGCTTCCACTGAGATTGGTGAAATTCTCAACTGTTACTGTGTATCACACGGTTCTATTTGTTGTTTCAGACTGCAAAAACAAGTACGTTAGCCATTTCACTTACTTCAGTTAGAAATGTGATTTAGGAAAAAATTCTCTGGCAACAAAGTAATCGGAGTTCCAGATCTGACAGGATGGCTCAACTCAACTGATGTATCATTACTCGTCGTTGTTACATAGCTCACAGCAGTTCCTTTTGTTTATGTCACGTCATTACTCTTCCACTTATAGCCAGAGGTTGCCATCACACTTTCATTCCGTCCAGAAGCACTTTTCACGGCAATATTCGAAGCTATACTTGGTAGCGGAACTTCAAAGACACTTACCCTGATCACTGGCTGAATACGTCAGGATCACATCCTTGCCGGAATCAAGCATTAGCAGCCAAGAATACAGCATCGCTGTTGAGACGCCAATTATTTCAAAACGTTCATTTTGAGCTGCGGAATCTTCTTGAACTCGCTGTGACGGTCGATTGTGATCTGGTGTAGCTAGATGTGTCCATTGGTAGATTGGGAGTGAGTGACTGTTGTAGGTTGAGGTCATGTGAGTTCCGATTGATTGGGCCATAATAGACATGTAGTTGTCCTTCAGAATCGATCTTTTCTTAAATGTAACCTGAACTTTGCATATCTGTTGTTTGTTCGATTATGCGCTAAGATCGTTTCCAATGTTTGCAATCTCTAATTGACGCAACGTGGAATGAGGCCGAAAGGGCTGCACTTAACTAATATTCCATAAAGCCTTTAGTTTCGCAAGAGTACATGTGGGAAAAGCACTTCATCGGAACTTGATTAATTAAGATTTTGATGGAATTGGTTTAGGATAATATTAATGATTAAGTAACTGACTTATCTTTGTAAATGCGTAGTTCTATTCTTAGCAGCATTTATTACTGGGATCGTGGAAGGAAATTATTGTAATACCTTCTTAATTGATCTTATGTCATACTGAGCATTTTGTATGATAGTTGGAAGGCATTATCACTGTAGGATGAGTAGAGTATGAGAATGTTCAGAATAAGTCCACCCTTCCGTTTGCTTTATCGAAATAAACCCTCATTTAACGGAGGTAAAAGTAGGTGTTCTTAATTACCGTATAAATAAGCAAATAACAATGCTATAAATATAACAACATCTGTTTCTCATTAATGGCTTTCAGCAATTTAAATAACATGTTATTCACCAATGTTAGGTTGTAAATGAAAAACGATTAATGTTGAGCTTCGAAGGTTTCAAGTTGAACAACGTTCTAAATAATGTTCATTGTTTCAGCATTTATCTAGCTCTGCGTGTCATGTCGAGTCGGATGAACGCAGCCGTACAAATTTCAGGTTTAAGAACTCCGACACGTTGTATGTTTTATTTTAAAATAGAACTTAGGAGTCATATTTTTTATAAGCTAGCTAAGCTTAATGAAATTCATGAAAAGTGGAAATTTGTATCTAACTGGAAACGATATAAAATAATGTTATTTGATGGTTGAATGTCAGCTGAAGATGCATCACCACAACAACCTCGTCGCCTTGAAGTGGTCTCGAAGCAGGCAACTAAGGTCACTGCCATCTCTACACGTTTGGAGTGGAAGATTGACCAGGTGATCTTGGTTTTTTGTGTCTCTGTGCTAAGTTGTTCATATGCAATACAAATAATAGTCGTGTAGGATCGGTCAGTTATTGTTGAATCTGGCCCTTGTTATTTTTCAGTTTGAAAAGCTGATGAAATTGTTCAAAAATGGACATAATTTAATTAGTAAACAGTTTGGATGTCCACAAGCACCCACAGTCACTTGGGAACTCCACGTTTACCCTAATGGAAAACGTGAAGAAGATGTTGGCAATGTTTCTTTCTTTTTGCGACAAGTTGGCTTGCAGGTAATTAGTGGTCCAATTTTTTTGGAAAACTAATTTCTGTACATTGAATATGTGCAGCAACACTATCACTGAGGAAAATCCTGAATGGTACTGCAGCTTTAACAGTTTTCAGCGTGGTGAAGATCCTATAATGACAGAGTTTCAAATTTACGCATTGGATGCTAATTCATTAAGAGTAAGTGTGTGTAGAGACACTAAGGATTTTACCAATCAACAAGGTCGTGGAAAATTTCAGGTTTGTTGTTCAGCAGCCCATTTTATGATTCATGTTTACAGAAAAGAGTAAAAGATGTTAGAAGTGTATAGGCGTGAAGGAGAACTTCATTTTCAAATTGAAATTAATGATCTAGGCATTCTTAGGTTTCGCGAGATAAAATGATGGCAGCATTGAAAGCGGATGGAGCATTACTTCTAATTTGCGAGGTTGAATATTTTCCGCCTGGATCGAAAATTAGTGTTGAACAAGCAGTGGAAGCAGAGCCTTTGGATGATTTTGATGAAAAAAACGAGGTTTCGATACGGGATTCTCTTAAAGACATGCTCGATAGTGAGCTGTTTGCAGATTGTACTATAAAGGTACACTTGTCTGTCTTAGTTCACATTGTAAGGTGTTGATTTTGCTTTTCTTATTTAGGCAATTAAATTTTCAAAAATGCGTAGCTGTCTTTCGCACTATGATTTTATTATTTGTAGGTTGGTAATAAGACGCTTAAAGCTCATCGGTGTATATTGGGACAACATAGTGAAGTATTCCGTTCAATGTTTGCCCAGGAATCAATGTTGGAGGCGCAGAAAGGAATTATTGACATTCAGGATTCAAGGTTTGAGCCTGTAAGTAGCAATACTCATTTTGATAAAGTTCGTGAGGTAGTCTTTCAATGAGTTGATTTTCGTCTGGAAAACCATATTGAGCTTTAAGGTGCGGGCTATGGTGGACTACATATATACAGGTTCGACGGATCTTGTGGAAGGGTACGCAGAAGATGTTTTGGCCATAGCTGATAAATATGCCATTCTGCCGCTCAAGGAACAGTGCGAGCGCTATCTTTCAACTACTATTAATTGTAAAAATGTTGCCTCTACTGCAGTGTTTGCTGATACCTATTCGGCCTCGATACTTAAACAAGTTAGAACACTTCATTTTTAAGCTGCAATGCCTCTTATTTTCAATAATCTTCAAGGATTGAGTGGGTCTTCATGAACAAAAGTGCTGCAAAGCAAGAAAAGTTTCGTCTATTTAATCTCACTAACAGTGAAGTTATGAAAATCGTATTCATTTTAAAATATTGACATGTTCTATTTCAGCAAAAAAAAGTCTGCATCTTCTCTTTATTACAGGCATGTACAAAATATATGTCACTGCATCACCGAGATGTGCTACGTTCGGCCGAATGGAAACAGATGAAGAGAGAAAGATCAGAGTTGGCCAACGATCTTTTGGAATCAGTGTTAGTCGGGGATGGTGTTGCAAATCCTGGAGATTTTAGTTATAATGGTAGTGACGAAAGCAGTTCAACGGGTTCTGGTAATGTTTTGGTAAATGATAACCGTCCACCACTTCGGAAACGTGTTCGTAGAGCTGCTATCAGATGAATTTTTATCGGATGGTATTAGCTATTTTGTGTAGTTTGTTGGTTATTGTTTGGAGGAGGGCATTTTTTTATCGGTACAGTTTTGCACATTTCTGATTCATTCTGACATTATATGAGGTCATTACTGTTTATATTTGTGTTCATTAAACTTCTTTATTGCATTGACATGCTTTTGTTATGATTATACATTCGAACTCTATCGAATATGCTTATCCTAATTTGGTAGACTAGTTTTAACTGGTCTTAAAAAATGTTTCTGCATCGTAAACTCAAAAAGATTAAATCTTAGATATTTGAGATTGAAGCTATCCGGTTTGTATCCTCATGAAAGCTAAATATTTTTTTATAGTGATTGCATCTTTAATATTTCTTTTTGTTCGTCAATCACTGTCACTTTTGTGTTGGATGATTAACGGTTCAATATAATCTCAATTTTATTTGCTGTTTTTCCAGTTTTTGTTGACATGAAAAGCTTTTACATTGAGCCTACTGCAGCATGTCTTTTCACATCTGCGCAGTATTATTTTACTGCTCTTTATTATCCAGCAATAGAGCATTAAGAGTTCTTAGGTGGTCCAGTCGGTCATGATCACATTTATGACTGGCGAATTTTACAGATTGTGTTTCGGAATTGAACATTCTAGTTTGTTCGCATGCCATCGTTTCGGTTGGTCGTTGTTCATTTTTTTAAATCATGCTTTCTACTTTTTGGTTCTTTTTCTGTTTTGTATAAAGTATGTTTTGACAGTATTTTATTGTCATTATTTTTATGGGGTCAGAAAGTGTCATTATTTTTATAACATTATAACTTGCTTTTTGCAAAACTGTGTTTGACGGGATTATCAAATCTCCGTTTTAATCTCTTTTATTACAAATGTGCAATATTTAGGTGAATATGATTGTAATAGAAACTTCTTGTGTTATTCATTACAAAATTATTAACTGGTGATTAGACTACAGAAGTCTCAATCGTATGAGTTGTGTCAGCGTTAATAACGAAATCAGATTAATGAAAGTTGGACGTAAAGTTATTGTTTATAATTATTTGGAAAACTTGAAACAATTGTCTATTATTCCTTGTTTGAGATGTAATTGTCAAATGGGTTTGCAAGATTGGCGAGTAATTTGTGTAACTTATAACGTGAATGCTAGGCAAGCCGAAGACGATCAGATTCATCGAATTTTACGACATGACGATGCGGACAATGCTGTTATTGTTGCAATTGGGTTACAGGTCCATTTTTCGTTACTACAGATATGGTCGCTAAGGCTATTAGTGAAATACGTGCACTCGTTGTGTTAGGTATTTATGATGAGAGGACATTTTAAAGGAAATCGAAAAATGACGCGGCTTCAAATTGCTTTCTGAAAAGTACTGTTTTTAATTTAATTTTGCACAGAATTCTCATCGTGAAAGTTGGGGTTCTTGATATATAAATTTGTCAATGAAAAAAAAGTCACCCTTCCTCGTTTACTTCTCTTTTATGTTTGTTTGCTTTTTGTCATTTTACCATGGGTAGTTAGTGCGTTAACGCCTTAGAATTTTGTTCGTTTCAAGGAACTTTCTCATCTGGAATTGTTTGGTACGATACCCGTTGAAACGACGTGGTTATCACTCCTAACGTCGTGGATGAGTGCTCATGGAAAATCATTACTTTGTAAGACATCACTTGCATGCAATTTACTGCTTGTTTTCGCTCGGTTGGAGGTGTTTCCTTTTGTAAATGAAATCAGCTCAAGGCAGTCGCGATCGAGCTTAGGAGGTCTAGCTGGTCATAAAGGGAGCGTATCGTTAAGAATAATGTTTAAAGTAAGTTATTTATTTTACATTTTGGAATGCGAAGACTTTCACTGTTTCCATTACACAGGAAAGGGGTGGTAGAAATTTGGAAATTGAAAAAAAAACGAGCTATTCATTTAAAAAATTTTGTATCACTCTACTTTGCAGAATTGAGTTAATGAATCATGAAAAGCCATATATTTATGCAGAGTATTTTTAGGGTGGAACTTCTATGGTTTTTATAACGTCGCATCTTCTTCCACATGCAAACAATTATGAGAAAAGATGTGTACAATATAAAAACGGAAAAGTTTGTGCTTTTGACGATGAAGCAGGGAGCACTGATGGGGAAAATAATGTTATATGGCTGGGTGATTTTAATTGGCGAGTAGATCAGCTTACATCTCAAGAAATGATAATGTATGCTTCCGAGTAAACTGTCTTGTGAATTTTGGATTCAGATGTCTTTTTTCCCCAGGAAATTATGCTTCCTTCATCTTCCGTGATGTAGTCGATTCAATTCTTCTACAAGGATCCTTTCAGGAAGCTGGCTGAATTGAAATCTGATGATAATATGGACAAACTAGTAAATAAGTATGATCAGTTAAAAAGAGCGCAGAGAAACGGACAAGCTTTCATGGATTACAATGAGGAGAAAATTCGTTTTGCCCCTACTTACCGGCTTATGGTGGCTTTTTTGCCCTTGTAGTTTTTTTTTTGCATTCTTGATTTTCAATTCGGAAAATCAAAAATATATGAAGACCATATTTTTTACCGTTTAATTTTGATTTTTCAGTTGTCTAAAGATTTTACATCTATATAGATTGGCTCGTCATATTACGACCAAGAGCGCATACCGTCATGGTGTGATCGGATTCTTTTTAAAGGAAATTCTCTTCGCTGTGAACGATATGAATCAAATCGCATGATCACTTTATCCGACCATTTTCCAGTTTATGCGCATTTCCTCCTCTCTCCCGTATCTCGAGGGCATTCCCGGTGGAAAGTTCTGTTTGAGAAAGTGTCACATTGGTATAACATTGTGCCATTCACTTGTCGATTTACATATTTGGATGATTTTTGGAGTATTAATGGATCATATCGTGACTGGGTCGCGATTTATGCAGCAGATGTTCCCAATTCCTTACAGCCGTTGACCTGGTTGTATGTAGCTACTTGTTACAACACGATTACGGCAAACAGGTCAGTCGCCGTTGCTGAATTCCCATGTTTAAGTGCTGGGATTTATCGTATTGGCTATTTTAGTGCATATAAAAATTGTCTGCAGGGTTTATCTGACATTTTCGAAGTAAAATTCGTCAAATAGTGAATAAGATTGTAATAATATAATCAGCAAACCTAACGTTTTCAATTTCATGGCTCCTGAACTACTGCAGGATTTTATTACCTGACTAATGCAGTGTAAACCACTACTTTGTGTATTTTTTACATTTTTTGGCATTTGCACCATAGTTTTTGCTCTGTCTATGATTTTCAGATTACTGTCCTTTACGTATATTTCGAAATTAAACATTGTATATCAGCTGTTGATAATTATATCAATCTTGCATTATTTCTTTCCATTTATTCATTTTTTTTACGGGTAGCTCCCTTGTGGTGAGATTGGTGAGGTTATGAGCAATGTTGGCGTGATTTATGTCCTCGGCGGATTCTTGAATGCCAGGCAGATTCTAACCGAAGGGAGAAGGAAAGTGTTGAAGGACAGGATTAGCTCGTCAGCTTTCGAGCTATTATTAAGAGGAAAAAGTCTTATCAAAAGCCTAGTACATGGAACTCAGATATCTGAGGGAAAGATACTCTACTCAGAATCCGTGGTTTGTCAGGCTTTCTAGGCCATGAAAGATGAACTTCTGTAGAGAGTGGCGTTCGTTGCACTTCACTTGAAAAATTCACTGAGCAGATTGAATGGATTCACTTAATGTGGGTGGAATCCCACTAAATTTTCCTTCAGAAGTCAAGTCACGACAGGATAGGCTACTTATCGGCTGCTAAATTATTCTCATTAGAGGTGCTGGAAGTTTTATACTTAAGATCTAATAAATTTTGACGCTTTGGAATAATCATTTTTCCTGTTTAGAGCAAATAAACATTATGCCCAATGCATTAATGGCAAGCCACGTATGAATTGAGTGACATGTTTGTTGTACTATTATCTCACTGCTATTCGCGATATCGGGAAAAATATCCTTTCTTGAAGCTTTGAGCATGGCACAGTTTCTCGCTAGAACATCCATCGATTCAAAAAGAATAGTAAGAAGCCGAATTAGTAAATTTGAAAATAAGAGTCACTATTTTCAAAAAAGAAAATACGTGTGCATTGGATACTTGGATAACAACTAAGATGAAGGTCAAGAATGACAAATGACGTTTTCTGGAACATTCACCGAGTCACGGTTAACAGCAAGTAAGTGATAAAACGACTAGTGAAACATCGGTTCAGCTGATTTGATTCCTAATGTGCACCGAATTTATTGCGCTATTAGTAACGTCTCGCTCTGCGTAACATGGAACACTCTTCGCATAGGATTATGAAATAAAATAACGTTGTTCAAAATGACCAACCAGCGTCACCGGGATAATGTAGCTGTTAATTATCGCCTCGTCGAACATCTCCGACTCTTTCCTGAGACATCTTCCCCGATCATACCTTAAAGTGGAATGGCCCACTAGCTGAATGTCCCCCCCTCGCCCCCCGCTCCCCGCCACCTATTTTTCGTTGTCCAACACTATATAACTCTAAGTACACATCTCATGGATGCACTGGTGGTCCGTTACTTTCGAGTCATACGGATGACAGGCCAGAGCTGGAATGTATGTAAACATTGGCTGGTTTTTTTGTGTCACGTGGAGCATTTCGGATTAATGGTACAATCGTATCTATCGTGCGGATAATATGGTGGCAAGTGAAGACTTTTTGTTCCAAAATCTCCAGTGTTCAGCTATATGCCTTGCAAAGATGAAAAATGTTAGTGATATTCCCTGAATACGTGTTATGTGTCCAACCGGTATAAATGGACGTGAAAAATCTGAGCCGAGTTTCCCTGCTGTTAAATTTCTTGTAGTTCGAGCTTTACGATTTCTGTCCTCAAAATCGGGGAAAAAATAAAAACAGATGACAAAAGGGCGCGGAAAAAAATTTTTGATTCTCTTCAATGTTTTTTTTGCCTTCTTTTCGAAGTGAAACTATGATAAAGGTTCTGTTTGACTTCTCACGAAATCATAAGTAGCAAAATCGTTTTTTTGAACAGTCTAGTTAATAATGAGACTCGGAGAAACAAGAATCATTTTTAATATTTAATCATATTTAATCTTTAAATATATAAATATGTAAAAAATATATATTTGAATATATGCATATTTAATCTTTAAATCGTGCAGCAGTTCGATATGCTTGCAAACCAAAGAGACATGCTGAAAAATTGCTTGATTACTGTGGTGATGTGTTCCAAAATCAGCTGAAGAGAAGGACTTTTCATATGAGGTTGAATATTTAGGGTGGCCCCAACAAAAGGGCTACAGTTTGGATTTAGGTACAGAAGAGAAGAAAGACATTGAAGGACGAGGGTGCCATGCTTTCATCAGATTAAATGATGGGCATCACTGATCGTTTGCTGTGAAACCTTTTGAAACCTGCCAACATATTCTTTGCTCGATTCACATGGGTCACAAATGCTACAGTTTACTGAGCTGGATATGTATCGCAAAATTTTCAGGTACCGCTGACGAAAGTATTGGAGACTTTGCTTGCTGGAGTAGATGGAAGTGAAAAACCTTTGAATCATAATGCTCGAGCGAAATTGCTTGCAGCTGGGATCTATTTGTTGTATGCCGAAGGGAAAGTATGCTATGTTTTTATTGGACTGAATGCATCAATTATTACTGCATTTTACATCTGATTCTTTCATCCTAGTGTTGTTTGCTATAATTAATCCCTTACTGTGTTTACTAGACTGAGTGTAATCAAAAATACTGTACTTTGGTGCTCATCATTTCTTTTTTTTAGCACTTGAATGATTTACTTTCTCTTCTTTTGGAAGTTTACCGAAATTTGCCACGATTAAAATGGATTGATGATGGTGTTGTGAATCGAGAAGATAGTACGTATGATTTAGTTTACTTGTTTTTGTAATGAGTTCGAATGAAATTAAATTATTAGCAATATGGGCAAACTGCACTGATTTATTCAAAATTCAACTAAGAAAACTTAGTTGAATTCAGTGGGTTTTGCTTTTTTTTCAAGTTTTGTTTCCATTTTTTATAAAAATATCAATAGATACATAACAAATTTATAACATGTCAGCTTAAATTGGCTGTATTTCTCTTGCACATTTTCACCTTCGATATTTTGATTTAAGTTATGAAATCTGCAGTAGATTTTCAGAAGTACCAATACAGGAACAGTTCGCATTGTGTTTTAATACTGTTCTTAGTGATCTCGCGTCAAATTATCAGGATGTACGTGATATTATTATCTCTGCACAAATCGAATTGCTTAAAGTCACTTCTAGCATCATTGTAGATATTTGTGATCAGGTACAGCCGCAGTTCCAAACGAAATGTATGTTTTATCCTTTTAAATATCTAAAAATGAAGTTTGAAATTAGGGTTAAACTTAAAAGAGTTTTAAATTTAGTTTATCTACATTTCGTTTCCTTTTTTCTAATTTTGACGTTTTTCGATTATTTTTTGTTCTTCACTCAATTTTTTAAATGCATTTAGGCTACCTGATGCGAATTATTTGTTTGATAATTGGATTAGTTCGGGCATTTGGACGGTATAGCGGTGATAAATACCACCCATTGATTTCGGCCATTTATCCTGTCCCGTTCAGGATCACCGAAATAGATGTACACAATAATGAGAAAGCGGGAACTACTAGGTTTGCAGTTTATTTCTGCAAAGTTCATCTCAGAACGTTAATATAAATCCGAAACAAAAATATTGTTTAGAGTGGAGACTTTTCGGTTAACAGCCGACTCTGAAAATTTCGTTTGGAATGATGTTGCCAGTACAGAAAACCTGGACCAAAAAGAACGTTTGCAGAAGATGTTCTCAAAACATGCCAGCAGTTTTACGTTGCCTCTCATTTCCGACAGCAATCTTCCAAAATTCAGATTCGCCATTGCCGAATTAAATTCATTTTCTGAAATTGTGAGTTTTCAAGTGTTGAGCTAACTTTTATTAGTTTCTAATTTTAAAAGTGTTTTCTTTAATGTTATTAAGTTGCAGATGGGTCGACTGTTGAGAAGGCCGCTGTTAGAAATCATAGACGGATATGCCACCGATGTATATATGGTAAATGACTTCCCTATTTGTTTTACTTTACCTATATCAGTTTTCAATTGTATCTGTTCCTCATATTTTCGAAAAAGCAAAAACTCATATTTAGGCAAGACAGGTCAAACGTTTCCCGTATAAAACAATATCGGAGTGTCTTTTACTAGTTTTTGTCACCGCTGCTAAAGATGCATATGCGCCGTATGATATGCTAAAGCTCGAAAAACCGCTAACTCAAAAATTTGCTCGCGAGGTAGAGCCATGCTTAATGTTCGAAACATTTACATATATTACGTTAATATCTCATATTGAACTAAATTTTGCGTATTAAGGACGTTAAATGTTCAAGTTTACTTTAGGTGAAGGCATTTGCTGTTGAACTATATTCGAAGGGTGAAGATTATTTGAATGCGCAGAAATTAAACGAGGATTATCGAACATTACGTTGTTCATTGTTGATTAATCGGGTAAAATTAAGTGTTCTTTGCAGCTCGGTCTGTCTTGATCTCTTGGTTTGGGCTACATGTGATGAAATGGGTATTTCTTTTTTCTTTCAAGTTTGAGTGAAGAATTTTGACTTTATAGGTTATTTCTTCGTTACAAAAGATCACTTGAATGATCAAATTGTACCATATGATATGAAAACAGCTAGATATAGTAATTACTTATCTACAGAGTTTCTATGTTATATCAAGAACAAAATGAATGTTGTTTAGTTATACTCAGAAGGGGTGCATACTGCCATACCCTCGACTTTTCTTAGAACACCTTACAGCATTGATGTCAATCATTAAAAAAGTTGTGATCGTAACTTTTCGAACTAGTTTTGTGAAACTTCTATTTCATCTTGTATTGATTGATCTCAGTGAATCATATAACTTTTTTTTCTTTTCCAAACTTTTCTTTGTTTATCAGATTTGGATGCAAAAGCCTTATGACCAAGCAATAGTATGGTATCACCTTCTGGTACATATCAGAAAAACTTGAGTGTTTTTTAACACATAGTTTTATAGATGCAGAATCACTTCATGCTACAATAGCTGATCGGCTTTGGCATGTTCACGGACATCGTCATGCGTCAGCTAAAATAACTCTAGTAATGATGGCTTTGAAAGCTATTGGCTCACTTGCTGTTAAATTCCCGACGATTGCTGCAACACTGGCGGTTAATACGCTTAGCCAGTTTTTAGTTGAACCTTCGCCTGTATTCTCAAAATTGGCAGTAGACCTTGGTGTAAGTTTCTCTGCGTATTTTTGCCTCTAATATGAATGATATTGAACTCATCCTTTATGGATAAAAGTTAAAAGTATACCTTTTTAGAACTGTGATAAAATACTGTAATGCTGCAGTGATCTCTTTTTTTCTGATGTTCAGGTTTCTTGTAGGTTATGGAAAAACATGTTTTCACTGAAGGAGATCGGAAAGATGGAGAAGCAATGAAAAAGAAAATGACTTTTGAATATTTAAGGAAACTGGCAATAAATTGTCTTTGCAGGTATGTGTTGGAAATATCTGTTAAAAAATGGATGAAGTGAGCTAATTCAATTTTCAGGGCGTTGAGATCGGCTATGATAATCGACAACTCATCTGTGCAAGCCTGTCTAACAAATATCTCTTCGAAACTCTTCCTGATTGCCAACAAAGGCTCAAATTAGTACGGTTAATGCTTGTTCAGTTCAAAATTTTTGCTTCTTTTTTCGGTTTAGTTGTTTTTCCATTACTTCGTAGTTCCATAACAGTATCGTTTGACCATTATAGTTTTATTTCTTATCAATTTCGCTTTCATCTTATGTTCGTTCCTTCAACAATAAAAACAGTCTATTGTATTTAGTGGTTCAGTTCTTGCATTGGAAAATACGATTTATATTGTTGGCGGGATTGGTGCTGCATTGGTTGATGTGGAAAATGTCCCTCAGCTTGCTTTCAGTGTATTTTTACTTGATCATTACAAATAACGGAATTGTGTGTTATCAAATTCTTTTCTTCAATCGAAAAGCATTTGTGAATTTCAAAAAGCATGCATTTCAGTTAAAAGAAAAAAAATCTGAGTATAGATTTCTTAGGAATAATTTCAAATAGAATGATTCTTTTTTGATGGTATCATGCTTATCAGAAACTTATAATCGTGTTTTGGCATTATTTGAGTGAAGCAAACATTGTTTTCGCGTTAATAATTTTTAAAACATCATTTAAAATATCTATAATCTATGCTCTGTCCTGAGTTTATGTTACTTGTATTATACGATGGGTGTTTGGAGGAAAAACGAAGTTTGAAGAGAGTATATGAAGTGATTACTTTAACTTTTCAGCAATCACTTTTTGATTGAGATTGATAAACAGCTGCGTGCTTACAGATTTTTCAACAAGCTTTTACTGAAGCATCCACGAATCATGATGTAATTGTAGCTGAATTGGCTAATATGTGGATAGCTGGCGCGGTATGCTTATTTATTATTGTTCATCCAGTCCATTTCAAAATAGCATTTTGAATGAATTGTAAATTATGTATCGTTTCAGCGCGAAATACATGGTCGTATTTGGTTACTGTTCACAAAAATAACGATTGAGTCCAGTAGTCGAGCTTATGATGCTAAAAATACTTACGGTGTGGAACATCGCCATGCGTAAGTTGAAATTTTATAGTATTCAATGTTACATTAAAGAAATGTACATATTTAAGATATCTGTCTTTGGCAGTTGATAATGCGATGGCTAAAATGGCAGAGAATGTGGATAATGATGAAGATAAAATGACTCTGCTCTATCGCCTTTTGGAACTTTTTGTGCAATTAGGACATGAAGGAAGGAAAGCTGGGGAAAAAATGGCTAGGATTATGAAGGTAATTCATTTTCTCAATCAAAAATTGCGGGACGTGAAATTAAGTTGTGTGCGTTTCATACAGTGGTTACTCATTTCTTTAAAACTTCGTCAAATCAATGCTGAAAGTAGAATGTTGTCAACAACATATGATTTTTATCATTTGGGGCTGGTTGTGTTGAGAATATTATTTAATTCATTTCTAGCTTTCAACTGGTGCTGGGAACTTAGGTGTTTTGATCCCGAAAATTGCGTCGTTGTTACGCAGGTCTTCAGCAATAAAGAATCCACCAATTCGATTACGGAATTTGTTTCGTGATTTTTGGTTTTGCTGTACAGTTCTCGGATTCAATGTCGCACGAATAGGTTCCTGCTTATAATTTGAATTTTTGTTAAATTTTTCAATATCAAGTAATCATGTGGGTAATGATGAAAATGAACTCTGGAATATTTCGTAAGACACGAAGGGGAAGAGTTGGTGAAAAAATGACAAGGATCAAGTTTTGCTTACTGTTTTATTTGGATTTTAGATTAAGAAAGAGACTGAAGTTACTTCGTCGTGTTCTTCAGAAAAAATATATACAGAATTTTTCTAAGGTCTTTGGCCGGAAGAATGGTTTGAAGCTGCTTGTGAGATTGCTTGTAAGTCGCCTATACTCACACCTCAGGAGAGTCTGCGTGCTGAACTTGTTGCAAACGCTACAATCAAAGCCGGCAACGTGTTATCGGTTGGTTTGAAGAGTTAGCTGGATTGCTGGTATTGACAGTAGTATTTTAAGATATGCCACAGCATGAAAATAGCTGATGAATAACACGTGGTTTAAAAAGTCGAGAAAACAGGCATTTACTGGTGCCAGGTATTTATGATAACTTTTGACAGTCCATTTTCATGAATCGAGCAATGCAGCTCCGAACGTTGATAGTGGCCAGAACGACTTCTTACGAAGTTTGAAATTTTTGACATAGTTAAAATCAATGACTTTTTTTCAGGCAGAATTGCAGGAAATTAGGGTCACCATTTTGTCCGAGATTTCTCCTTCCCCTGAGGTAACAGCGATTGTCAATAAATTGGAATTTACTCATTGTATATACCTTTTGTCAGTATTCCGCATGGAGCTCATGCGTGCACTGCATTCGACAGAACCGGAAGCTGTCCATTCAATATTTCATTATCTCGAAGACAAGTAATAATGCTAATATTTCATCACACTCATACCTTATAGTGCTTTCGGGTCTGTTGCTGATTTTTTTTCAAAATTATCTGGATTAATCAAAGTATTTAACGGATAGAATTAGTTGGTAGTTTATTCATTTTATCAGACAAAATATGCAAGCGCGAGGGATGAAAATTTTTTCAGGTCTATAAGAAAAGACAAGGATGGAATTTGGACATGCCTTCTTGCTGCAGCACGAACCATTTTCAATAAGTATTTGAAAGTTGCCAGTGAACGAAATTTGGATTCGACTCACGAACGTCAGCTTGAATTGCATGCTCAGTTTTTGCTTATCATGTTCAACCATAATCTAAAAGAGGTAAGAATTGTAGTTTTGTTGACGACGAATGTTCATTTTTTTGGGAATATTGCAGGTGAGGAAATGTGCAGATACTTGCCTTACCAATTTAATTGGCAGCTTTCCGCATTTACTTTGGAATGGCAACGTTATTAATGTTGCACTTGAAGTACTGGAGGTGCTGTCAAACAATCTCGAAAACGACATCGATTGCAAAATAATGGCATTGTCTTTTCCATCTCAGCAGCTAACTATACAACTTCAGGTGTTTTGTCATTAACGTAGTATTCCTCATTCAGCGAGACCAGAATTTTTATCGACTTTTTGCAACAAAATTGCTCCATACATGCTTTTTTTTTTTGTTTTTACCGCATTTTGCATGGGAAACCTAAATGTAATTTAAGGATACTCTGGATCGAAGAAAACTAGTGGTGCATGATTTCTCTTTGCGTTGTGAACAAATTCTTCAGGAAGCAGTCAAATGGGCCCCAGGTAGTACTCGAAGCAATTTTGTTGTAAGTTTGTACTATTTATTTGATTTTTTTGCATTTTTACTTAAGATCTTGATGTCTTATTGATTGGAAATCCTAAAGCTCTTTATTCAGTAATGCATGTTCTTATGAACACTTCGAAAAATTCTGCCTTTTCATTTCGAAACATTGTTGTTGTTTGCTCTTTTTTTAATTATATGAAATTTTTCAGAAATATATTGCGAACATTAATCCCTGTTGTTCTGGCAGTTTTCGTTTAACAGTGGAAGCTATACTGAAAAGTCTAAACGACGCCTCTGACTCTACAGATGATACTAGCCCATCGCTCTATCTTTCTGCTTTACATTTAAGGTCTTTGTATTTTGGCAAGGTAAGATTTTAAAGCTCTGGTTTTTGCTTTTTTGCAGCTCAATAAATCGTTTTTTCTTTCGAAAAAAAATTTTTCTTAATCTAGGTGAAAGGCATGATAGAATCATCAAAAACACATGAAGGGGTTAAACCACACGAGCAATTCGCTCATTTCTTCGAGCAACAATTGGAAAGAGCTTGTGCAAATGGATGTGACAAAGAGATATCCGAGTCCTTATTGAGTTTAGCAGCTCTTTACATTGTAATGAAGGAAGTATCTAATCAAAGTAATTATTTTACTTGCAGTAATAAAGACTTATACACTATAAAATTATGAAGTATGGATCTATCATTTGGTGAATTTCATCTTTTTGAATTGATAGGATCTAAAGAATATGAAGATCATCATGTGTAGAAACTGTCCTTTCCACTAAATTTTTCTGTTATACGCACCGATTGAAATCATTTCATTTCAGTTCGGTTCATAAATTCTAAAAATCTGTTCCAGAATTGCATAGCCGTCTGTTACACATCCTTGTTTTTGTACCACTGAAGAATTTTACTACTTCGACAATGCGTCTTTGTGTAATTGTGTGGAACTGGATACTTGTTGCTCGAGAAGATGTCCAACTTCAAGTGAAGCAGTTTTTTTTTGTCTCAAATATAAAAAAAAAACTTGTTGTGATGCTGTTAGAAATGTTTATCGAAACTTGAATTTAGTTCCTTCGAGAAATGGCGGCATGTTGGGTAATGGCTGCGCTAGATCATTTGGGTGTCTTTCAGCGTGATCCCGAAATTGTTTCTCCTTTGAGCTTGCGTTGCTGCTCAGCTCCCAAGCGACCACATATTGTTCCACACAGTATATGGATTTGCGTATGCTTTTTTTGTGAAAGATGTATCCAAATTCCAATTAATTTGTGAGAAATTTAGGGTTGTAATTGTGAAAGTAAGTCAGGAATGCATTGTTGATCCAGCTTTGCTGGGTTTTGAAGCACTGTTTTGCAAAAAAAGTTTCGGGAATTCCAGTTTTTGGTAGAAAGAGTGGATATTGCCAAATATTC
This sequence comes from Madathamugadia hiepei, assembly GCA_013365335.1. Taxonomy (NCBI): domain Eukaryota; kingdom Metazoa; phylum Nematoda; class Chromadorea; order Rhabditida; family Onchocercidae; genus Madathamugadia; species Madathamugadia hiepei. The sequence goes on from JABVXS010000374.1 coordinate 25,559, forward strand.
AAGCAGAGAGCAGCTGGATATTTTGGAGTCGATGTTTGTTCAAACACTTCCGCTGAACATGGGTCGCTTAAGATTAGATGTTAATTCGGCTTTATGTATTTCTTCCGACTCGAATCTTCATAAAATCGATTTAGCGAATGGTTATATTTTTTATGAATGCGGGAGATAATAATTCTGGGATCTTTGCGATCAAAAAAATCGAGATGAACAAATGGACAGTCATACATTTTTCTTTCTTACATATCTGTTTCAAAACGTTTATGCTCCGTTGAACTGCTAGTGTACCGTCCATGTTTGAGTTGAAGTTTTTAAATATTGCTAAATTGTTTGGATTCTTTTGTTTTTCAGTTACAATGACGAGAAGTGTTGAGACGATTGGGCTAAGATGTCACTTTCTTAATTGTGTGCTTTCCATGGTGCAGCGCGATTCGATATCATTTCATATTTCCAAAAACATGTTACGGCAACGTGTATATTGCGCCATGTTGGATTATTTTTCGTATGTTATTCGCGATTCTCGTTTACAGTTATCTAATTCTTTGTTTTTTGTTTGGTCGATTTCTCAGCGAGTTTCCTCGTTTTGATCCTTTCTCACAACTTCTTTCTAGTTTGCTCGGTTTCAAACAATCTGTCTCCAGGTTCCGCCACATATTTCCTTAACTTGGTAGGCCCACCTTTTTGGAGGTCTCCCGGGAGGTCTTTTAATAAGGCTCTCACTATGAGAATGGTTATCTAATAACGAATTTTAAATTTTTCAAGAGTTGCTGTTCAAACCCCAACACAGAATGCAGCACAGCTGAAGAAGGATATACGATTGTTGGTCACATTTTGGAATACTCTTTTCTCTGACGTGAAATATATTAAGAAAGAAGTATTTTTCAGCGCCGGTAAGTATCATCTTAAGCTAATGTTTTATATGAGGTACTGGCTTGCATTTTTTAATCCTCTTTTTTTGATTATGAAATATGTTGAGGAATAAATATTTCTCAGTGTCAAGTACCTTATTAGACTGATATTTTTTTTTCTTCGCCGTTATTCATTCTTGACAGATGTTACAGACGCAGAACTCAACTTAGAATCCATTCAGCAAATTTTAGACGATAACTACAAGCCCAGCTCGGAATATAAGTGAGCTATTGTTTCCTGCATTTTTTTCTTAACAGCTCACTATTCTTGGTTTTATTTCTTCATCTTTAGACATGTAAACATTAAATCTCAGTTGTTAATTTAGTCGCGCTGACATGCAAACTCTCCATGCGATGACAACCAGTGGTTGTAATTGGGTAACGCTTGTAGCAGCGCAAGGTAGAGCTGGTTCACTTCTAAAAAACACGCTTAGTGTTGGTTAGGCCTTTTCTTGATAATTAGGTTTTTTTTTGTAGAAGTTGTTGTAATTAACATAGTAATCAAAGTTTAACAGTTGTTAAATTACGTCATATTTGTCCTAAAAAACTGTACTTTTCAATTAATTCCCAATCATATTTCTTTTTTATTTTGAAAGGAGGAAGTTAATATCAGCCGGTAGGAAATTCGATTGGCATTCATTTTTTCCAAATATTTCGTAAATTTAAGGTGAAACAATTTAATTACTACTTTCTGGTGGTACGTTGGCACCTTCATTAAATTGAAACTTAGGAGCTCACTGAGCTTTTTTTTTAATGTTGTTTGTGGAGCTTTCAAAATGATTTAGCGCTTGATGTGATCGTTCTTGGTGATTTGAACGACTAGATCACATATTTTTATCGGAGCAACTTTAAAATTCAGTGTACAGTTTACTGATTCCAAAAATACCAAATTTTGGTTATCATATTTTCTTTACAGTTATTACTGTTGGTAAGGTTGTAGTGCTACATATTGTGCATTATTTTTTGGTTATCTTCAAGGTCCCAATCGATCCAATCCAAATCAACATGTAGAACAGGAAATGAGACTCTACAATCGTTACCGAAATTTGATCCTGATACTTGTTGTGAGCGTTCTTATCTAGATTTCAAATATTTTTGCTCATCTGTTTGCTTAATTAAGTTACATTTTCAGGCAAGCTTTTCAGATAAGATTAATACTTCCGAGTATTTTAGGCGAATGAAATCGAGCGCTTAAGTGCTTGGTCAAATCCTTTGTGTGAAGCTTTGGGTTTAGAGGATGCAAGCATTGAACAATGGCGAAAATCAACATTCCCTGACGCGAGAACAGAGGCCAAACTTCTCCGGGAAAATGTCAGATTTGCTTGGCAAATCTGTCCGGATTTGGCGGTATATATGCCATCAAGGCAAGTAATGTGATAGGATGATAACCTTTCGAAAACTACATTTCAAATTATTATTTAAATTGTTCGATACCATGCATATCCTTATGTTTTCGTTTAATTTTATCTCTAGATTTCGTTCTTGCTCTGCTTGCCAGATTGCTGTACAGGAGCTGCTTGTGAACTCTCCAGAATTGGTGACCGATTTGCCTGAAGCTCTCTCCTTGATGCTGGGGGAAGGAAAGATTCTTGAAGAAAAGGCTGAGGTAAACTCATATTTCGAAAAAGTTCACTGATAAAGAAAGGTGTTGCGGACTCTAGTATTAACCAATTAAAAAAATTCCATTTTTAGAGGCCTCAGTGAGAAATGAGGCGAGCAAGATTCAGATAAGCACAAGCGGTAAAAAGTTGTATGGTATATATAATTATAATGGTCATTTTAGCATTTAGTTAAAAGAAAGAGAGAGTGCATCGAAATCAACCAGGAAATATCTGATTACCAAATTTTTACTCATTCAAGTAGTAAAAATGGATGGCTATAATTTTTATCAGTTTCAAAAAAATTTTGATATTTTTAACAGGACATAAAAACACTAAGTCACATTTTAACATGGGAAGTATGTGATCCCGTTATGGCTTTATCGTTGCTTGGTCCACGCCAGTACCCGATACATCCGATAACAGTGCAGTATTCTGTTCGTGTATTGCGGTCTTATCCAGCAGATGTACTTCTGCTTTATATTCCACAGCTTGTTCAAGCCTTAAGACATGATACGGTATATTTTTTAACTTTTCCAACTCTTTGAAACTAGTAAGATCTTGTACTGTTTCCATTTACAACGTAATGAAAGCAAACGATTTTTAGATGGGCTATGTTGCTGAGCTGATTATGTGGTTAGCAGGTCGTTCACAACTTTTGGCTCATCAGTTGTTATGGAACATGCAGGCAAATATGTACAAAGACGAAGATTCAAAAGAAAAGGATCCTGATTTGCACGGGCCTTTATGCGAACTGATTAACAAGGCTTTCTTTAAATTTTATTATTTTCATTTCTTTATATTTTTTTTTTCGTTAAAATTTATTTACTTGTTTAGATAATATCAAATATGGAGGGTGCTGCACGAAAATTCTATGAAAGCGAATTCGATTTATTCAAGAACATCACTGATATATCTGGGAAGATAAGGCCGTTTCCAAAGGGCGAAGCTAGAAAAAAGGTTTGTATGGCTGCCCTAGCTGAAATACATCTGAAAACGGTAGCGTATCTTCCATTTAATCCGGAAGCAATAGTTCTGGATATAGACTACAAAAGTGGGATTCCGATGCAGAGGTAAGACTGCACGTCATTTGTGAAAAAAAAGTACTTTCGCGAATTTCGAGGAACTCTCTGAACTATTTTTCAGTGCGGCTAAGGCGCCTTTTCTAACGCGATTCAAGGTTCTTCGTTGTGGTATTCAGAAATTAGAACGCTTGGGAATCGCTGCACATCAACGGAAACGCATGCCCGAAGCAGATATTCGATTTCTTTCAAAATCAGAAGATAGCCCTATTTGTTGGCAATCAGCCATCTTTAAAGTTAGCAATTTCTGTCTTTGGGAATATGTTTTTCTTTCTTTATTATCAGTTCTGAACTGTAAAGAGCTTCACAAATGTTTTATCTCAGGTTGGTGACGATGTGCGTCAAGATATGTTGGCGCTACAACTGATGAATCTGATGCGTAACATTTTTAATTCTGTGGACTTGGACGTTCGTTTATTTCCATACAGAGTAATAGCTACTGGTCCTGGTTGTGGAGTAATTGAATGCGTCCCAAATTCAAGATCGAGAGATCAATTGGGACGACAGACTGATTTTGGTTTAGTATTCTTTTTTCACATTGCTAATGTGCTCGAAAAGTTTCTCGAAGTTGTAAAACTGGTTTACAGGGTTATATGAGTACTTTCTAACGACATATGGCGATGAAAACACTGAAACATTGCAACTTGCCAGACGGAATTTTATTCGAAGCATGGCAGCATACAGTGTGTTCAGCTTCTTGCTTCAGATCAAAGATCGGCATAATGGAAATATTATGATTGATAGCGATGGCCATATTGTCCATATTGGTTGGATGTTTTCGAATGTTTTTAATATTTTTCATCGTCTAATAATTTTTGCGTTTGGTTTACACCTTAAGAACAATTTTTTTAGATTTTGGCTTCATGTTTGAGAGCAGTCCAGGTGGAAATCTTGGGTTTGAGCCCGACTTTAAACTTTCGGAAGAAATGGTTGCAATTATGGGTGGAAAAATGGAAGCACCAAGCTTTCGATTGTTTGCTTCGCTCTGTGTTCAGGCTTATTTGGCTATTCGACCATTTTATAAAGTGAAATATTCGTCATCATTCTTTATAATTGTTCAGAATAATGAGAAGTAAATCGTCATATACGCAAGTTTATGAAATGAAAATTTTCAGGCTTTTATTGCTTTAGTTTCATTGATGCTTGACACTCATCTTCCATGTTTTCGTGGTAAAACAATACAACAATTTCGAGATCGTTTTGCTCCACAGCTGTGCGATCGTGATGCAGCAAAGTATATGATGAGTATAATACGCAGTTGTTTTCTGAATGTACGAAGCAAAATGTATGATCAGTTGCAGTATTTACAGAATGAGATACCTTATTAATTTATTGGTGGTTGTTGAAAGTTTTATCTACTAAAATCTCAATCTGATAAAGCACAAAACATTCGTAGAATATTTTGCTGAATTTCCATATCTTTGTATTAGACTTTGTTGAGTAGCATGATGTACAAAATTTAATGTAATATTAAAATATCAGAACTCTCTGCAAATTTTATATTTTCATCAGTTAGCAGCTCAAGAATATCGTGGACGTGGGGGCATCATTATTAAATTAGAGTTTTGTGATGTCAGTAGTAAGCTGTTGTTTGCATAAATTTGTTTGTCGCAACTGAACTTGAGTATTATACACAAAAATAACCAGATGTCACTGCAACTTAAATCCGTTTCGCAGTGCTGTTAATTTTTTGCATCTGCTGAGAATCAACATCCAGAGAAATTATATTTACAATTATGAAAAGTATAAAAATCGAAGTTCAAAAAATTTTACTGGATCTGTAATTAGCCAGTTACGGCCAACATTTTGAGACAGGTTCATGGTACATGACCAGACTTGCTAAATTTGTAGGCGGTTTCGAAGTTATGTAGTTTGGAAACACGTTTTGTTGAAATCAAATCAGCTAAGCATTCGCTAGCTTTTGGATGAATTTGGTGGGTGCCAATGAATTAATGGTAGCTGCAAGTCCAATATGCGAGGGGTCCGTGCCAGAAAATTGAAGTAGATCCGTCGAATGGAATCTAAATATGCAAAACGTTGAAATCGTCATTCTCGGAAATCTTGCTACGGTAATGATTCCTTAGTGTCCTGGGTGTTTCCTTGGAACTTGTAGGCTTACCATGAAATTGCTTCATAAAATTTCTACAAAGTTCGCAAAATCATCCTGTAATCCAACCCCGGTTGCAGTTAATGAAGTCCTCTGAATGAGTTTCTATTTTGCTTGTTGCTTCTGCAAGATAAGTAATGATGTGATATGAAGACGAAGGATATGAATTTCAAGCAGGCAAAGGAGTGATGACTGCAGTCAGTTACTGATGTCTGGACAGAATTAGAAATGCTTAGCGAAATTGGTAAAATGAGTTGATTGTAGTGATAAATCATCTTTGCAGGACTTATCAACAATTAATTTTACGTTATGTTTTGTAACCCACCACGCAAGAGCTTATCCTTTACCAAGTCACTCGACAAGGTCGTTTTCGAATTACTTTTTAAAGTGTCTGTGGAGCCAAACTTGGCATCTCTTATTGAATTCAAAATTGCTTCCATAATTTTTCCCTTATTATTTCGTAGCCATTCTTTTTTATCTCCTTCATCTTAGGAATAGTTTAGAAATATGAGTTTAAGAATTACGGTCTTCCTTATTTCTTCAGCTCAGCTGGCTAAGTTATTTGACATGCTCATACGCAAGTTGCCCATTTTCTGCAACTTAGCTCAAGTTGATCTTTGTTTAAGCTTAGACTAACCCTTTACATCAGTCATCAGAAACGCTTGTAGAGCTTTCAGAAGACACATACCTTTTCCAATATTGAATATTTCATGGATGGTCTCTCATTTTCCTTTACTTATCAATGGATGAAGTGGAAATATAGAACTAGCTAGTGCAGTCGTTAATAATGGTCATTTTCGCTCGGTCATTTCTCCACTTCAATTCTTTTCTTGGTATTACTGCTCCTCGTGTGCAACTGTTATCAGCGTGCCGAGGGTTGGTGCGACACTCCATTAAAATTTCAAAGCAGGTCGCATCATCGCGGTTATTTTCTTCAGAAATTTTAGCACTGATGGCCCAGCCTGTTTGGATGAGAATTTTGCCTCACAAAGTAGTAACGACTAACAGCGCCACAACCACGAAAAGCTGGTACTGCTCAGTGGAGTCTGTTTTATCGACTTCTTCAAATTATCATTCGATTGTTGCAAAATGAGATTTGTTAGAGAAATACTAACTGATAGCAGAGAATAGATTTGTTAACATGAATAGAACGAGCAGAGTTGGTCAGTGTCCATGTTCACTTTCTTCTTGTCTCCGACTTGAACTATTTTCTTTGTGGGATAATCTTCTGTTTTGCATTTTGAAAATGCAAAATGTGTCTCGCAGAATTGAGCAAATTCTGCTCAAAAGCGATCACTTTTTTCTTAGCACTTGTTTTTTTTATGAAGAGAAATGAGGAAACACTGAAGAGTGATGCAAGACAGGACAGAGCATATAATTGTTGTGGTGAAGTTGACCGTCTATGAAATGGCCTGTAGGTCAAGACTTTTTTAAAAAGTTTATTCAGGTGACTGGAAACTTCGTTCTTATCAACATCGATCAACAACGCCTGCTCTCTTCCTCTCACCTAAACGCGTGCGATGAATTTATTTAGCAGTTATGCACTCACTGAAACCATCGAAAAAGAGATTGCTCTACGCCTTAAGCATCTCAGTTTGTGCTTGTTGAAATGTTGATGATGAGGACTGTTGCTTGGAGGATTGCTTATCTCAGCGATTGTCATGGAAAGATGTCCGGCCTGGATAACCATGTAATTCTTTCCATCAACATTCGGGAATTTTTTAATATTCGAGAAACTAACTACCGTACGATCTTCTTCAACAAAGCTTACTCATGCACGCAGTAATGCACATAATAATCGATTAGTAATGTATGAATTATAATCTATTATATTAGTAATGAATGAATTATAATCTATTATATTAGTAATGAATGAATTATAATCTATTATATTAGTAATGAA
>JABVXS010000375.1:7827-34654 GCA_013365335.1 Madathamugadia hiepei
TAGTAATTATCACTTATCAATACATATCATCTACTAGTAGTAATTATCACTTATCAATACATATCATCTACTAGTAGTAATTATCACTTATTAATACATATCATCTACTAGTAGTAATTATCAATTTATACTTACTTCATGTATCATTTAAACTTCATTTCTTTTCTCTCCTTCTCTGTCCCTCTCTTTTTCTTCATTACATAATTACGAATAACAAAAAATTATGAAGAAAATGAATCAAAACTTAAAACCATCAAAAAAGAGAGGAAAATGAGCGGAAGGAAAAGGGGAAGACGAAAAATAAGTACAGAGAGAGAGAGAAGGAGGGAGACGGTAAAAGAACATAAAATCCGGTTGGGAAAGAAATAAGCTTGTTGCTGAAAGGATGGTTGGAAGCGGAAGAGGAAAGAGGAAAAACTTTTTTCTTCAACTTCGTTTTCCTCGTTTTTTTTCCGCCTTTCCTTAAACCGGTTAGTCCGTCATTGCCATCGTCACCATTATCATTTCAGACTATGGGCTTTGACCTCCCTGTCTAGACTTGAATTTCAAATTCAAAAACTTCAACTGTGAATACCCTTCCCCTGCAAAATATACAAATTTCATCCGGTCAGATTGGTGGAATATTTGTTGAAATTACAATGAAACGACAAAAAGGTTGTAATCATATGTGATAGAGAAAAAAAAATGGAAATAATTTAAAATTTTTTGGAATTTCAAAAGATTTCAACTTCTTCAATTGAGTGTATTAATGATAGCAATTAATCAGAATAGTTATGTATTACCATAATAAGAATGCGTAATATTAGGACTTAGGGTGGCAGATAAGGTCATTAAATATAATGTCTGATTTATGACAATAAAAATTCTGAAATGATTATTTCAAAATTTCAGCCTGTTGAATCGAACATGTTATAATACTAATTAAGAGAAATAATTTTTCTGGTATCATTGAAAAGAATAGCTTATCACATCCCATTCAGAATGGTAAATTAATATGGATTACTGAAAAGATTTCAATTTTATTAACTTGATATACCAGTTATATGAATTAATGGGAATAATCTTGAAGTATTAATCAGAGTAGTTCTGGTACACAAAGAGAATGTTTGTGGACTCAACCAAAAGTAATTAATAATATTTTTATAAAATATTGGCAGGTGGCAGTTCAACTTGTACTCGTCGGCGTGATGGCATTCACAGGGCGGTAACAAGTTTGCTATATTATTTTAACAATTAATTAACTAATAACTATGTTTAAAAAAGCCGCAAAGAACAATTTTCGATAATTCGCAAACTATATGAACCAACTTTCCCGCTGCAGATGTTTAGTCGATGTGTTCGACAGTTGTCAGCATTGATGAAGTTGAAATGAAATGAGTCGCCGATGAAAATATTTTCACAACTTTTAACGTGCAATTTCATTAATACCATTTTATTCATATAAACATTTTCACAGTGGTTTTGGTATAAGTCAAACTAGAGCAAATGCGGTAATAATTTCGTTTAAAATTGAAGTTTTTCCATGAGAAACAATTAAAAATTTAATTTCTCATTAGCTGTGATTTAGCCTGTTGTCTAGAAAGAAAAAAAATTTTCAGAAAGCATTAGTAAAAATTTAATTCAATAAAAACGACACAAAAATGTGACCGGAAGGAAGAAGAAAGGCCTTGAAAAAATTTTCAATAATTTAACTTAAATTTTTTAATAAATCAAGCTTTTAAACTGAACAAAAAAACTCACATTAATTAATTGAACGGTACATGTAACCGAAACAACGGATCACGGGATACATGAAGCTGGGAGAAAGTAAGCGAGGACATGCGACCGGAAGAATTGGAACACAAATGAGCGGTGCAAGTGCGAGTAGCGGAAGAACGGACTGTTGAGGGCGTAAAACCAGAAAAGTCGGAACACGGGCGAGCAAACATGTACAACCGGCAGAAGTGATCATTCGAGAAATGATGCTCGCATTAAATGTCATTGAACAACAGAGGATCCATCGATTAATTTGCTCATAAATTATTTATGACTTAATTCAGCCATAACAACTTCATAAATCAAATGGAAAAAAAATGAATTCTCAATTTTAATTTTATGCAATTTGCAAATGAAAATAAACATAAAATGAATGAAAGAAAATTTTTATGAAATTAGAGTGAAATACAATTCTTTCCATTCAAAAATTTTGTGAATTACTTTAAACTATAAAATAATGTAATCGGAGAAATTTCACTTCTATTAAAGGATTATTTCCTTTTATCTTTCAATTGATAAACAGTTCAAATGACGAAATTTGTAAACGAAACTTTAGGTTGTCATTCTATAATACACATTGTTAATTCGTAAGTCGGCAATAAACATTTTAAAATTGTTCAATTGATAATAAACAAAACGATGGAAACAATTAACCATAAACGGATTAATTCGATTATTATATTTTTGGTAAGTAAATGAGAAGTGTTTGAAAGTTTTATTTTTGAAAAAAAAGCAACAAAAAATTAAAATGTTTATAGTATCTGAGTTTAAATGGTGAATTTTGAATAGCTTTTTGTTTTCTTTTTTCTTCGCACTGAATGAATACTTTCAATTCAAATGTCATGAAAGTCAGATGAAAAAAAAATAAATTAAAAAGGAATGAAGAGGAAGATGGGTAGATAAAAAAAGTTTCAATCAAATTTCAACCAGATTGATCTGTCTTGGAACGTAATCTTGCTAGCAAAACACACAATGATCGCTATGATCACCGTAACAACAATGTCTGTAATGATCATCATCATCATCATCACAATCATCATCATCATCATCCTCATCATCCTCATCATCATCACAATCATCGGAATTAGCAAGAAATGTATGCTTTTCCTAAGAAACTGGCTGCATCATTCATTACTAGCACTAAAAGTTCGATGATTCAATTGCTCAACAATCTATTGTATTTTCAAAATTTTCAAAAAAAAACAGAAAAAACTTTCTTATTCTCGTGAAAAAAAAATTCTTCTTCCATTCAACTTTCATCAAAACGACCGAAAAGAAGTATGCAGGAAGAAGTGTTCGAAGAAATGATGCTTGTAGGAGGAAAAAAATTTGTTTCCATCACAGAAAAGCTAATAATCTTTAAGTAACAACCAATAAAATAGATGAAATGAGAAGCGGAAAGAAATATGCTCCGGGAAAAAGTTCACAGAGATTTTATTCAATATTTGATTTATTTCAATAAATTAGCAAGTCTTGAATTTGCTTACATTTTCATGTTCATCAATTTTTTAATGCTTGATTGCATGAATCAATCAATAAGCTACATTGTAGTATACTTCATTTTCTGCTCCAATGGCTGAAAAAAGAAGTGTAACGAAATTAACGGGGAAGATTTGGAATTTTGTGGAACAAACAATTGCCAAATAATCCTATTCAGGATGATATGTAGTGAATTAATCAACAACATACTCCGTATTTGTTGTAGAAAATGGAATAATTGGACTAGCAATGTGATTCAAACAATTTATCAATGTTATGTAAACCAATTGTCAATATGGTTCATTTCTACGGTCAATGTGATTTATTGATATCATCAGTGCGACTTACTTTACATTACCAATGTAGTTTATTTATGCTTAAAGTGATTATTTATCTTATCAATGTAATTTATTTCTGTTGTCAACGTGATTTATTTACATTGTCAAAGTGGCTAACAATATTTGATGGTTTACAGTGTGTAATTAGCATTGCCAATAGTATGATAAGTGGGAAAGAGGAGGAAACCTGTGAAAGGATATGCAAACTGAAACATCGATCGTATGGAAACCAACTTGAAATTTTCATAAACTTTTTGTATTACTATGTTTTGCCAAGTTTAGGTAGAACAACAAAAATTGTGCTAAAAAAAATTTTTTCAATTCAAAGAATTTAAGCCTTTTGACTTTTCGACAAATGGAAAAGAGCTAAAGCAGTGAAGTGATGAAATATAAACCGCATAGAATGGATAATGCGGTAAATTGTTTGACAAAAATACGGACAAAGCGAAAGAAATCGATATGACAATCATGAATGCAAATTGCAACAGCGACCAATCATTTACCCACAAAGCAAACTTTTTCATCGAAATTGGCATTTGGCAAAGCCGCTAAATTGAAAAACCACCTGTCAGTTTGATTTACTGGACGAAGTGCAATTTTTTCTTTTCATTTTTGGTTGATGTCATTTTGATTGTGCTTGACGAAATATTAGCGATTCTGGTTCAACCGAATCTTTTGCTGGTGAATATCAAACTTTTTAAACAATTAATATCCGTTTGTCGATGTGACATTTCATCATTCAAATTTATCACTGCGAAAAACGACGAACGATAGCTATTTTCATTAAATCTATTATTTAATTAAATAATTGTTGCAGCATTTCATCTAAACATACCTGTTGATGAGGTGAGGCTGTAGAGTAGCTGATAAGAGACTAAAAGTGCGAAAGAGAACTTCATCAACCTTATCAGCACATATCACCAGCGAATAAATCGCATGAATTTCTTACGTGCAGGTGGGTGAGACTTGAGCCATCAACATGAATACTACGTGTGTGTGTAAGTGACAAGCTGTGATGAGTAACTGATAACAGTTCCACAACTGATAAGACTTGTCTGCTACGAAACAAATGAAAACAATGATTGTAAAAGGGGAACATTAGCTAAAGATCATTGCTGTTGCCTAACGATCATTTTGGAAATCTAAAATTAACCAATATCACTGATAACGATAATAGTGATAATAATGTTGACGAGCTGTGTGTTTCGTGGAGGTCACCAAAGAAAAACATTGATAATGAATGAATTTAAAAAATGCACGGAGTCAATGACCTTGTTTTTTTTAGTTCCATCAATTTAGGTCATTTGAGTTTATTATTGAATCGTCAAAAATGTTCAACTGCCAAAAAATGTTGAAATTTTTAAAAAGGGTTTTAAAATAAGCTCTACAATTTTATCTTATGATCAACTTGAGCTACTAATTTCAATTCCCAAGCTTCTCTCTCTTTCTCTCTTTTTCTCATTCCTTCTGTCATTGCTCCTCTTTCTTTGCATTTTTTACTTCATTTTTCTTTCCATTAACTTTTTCAGTCATAATTATTAAAAAAATTTTTTTCTTTTCGAAGTATATTTGAAAGCGTACTTTCTTCGACATCAAAATTGAATATCAAATAACGCTCATTTCTGTATCGGAATTGAAAGACTGAAATGTACTTATAAACATTAACCATTCAATCGACAAATTAAAATATATCACAAAGTCAAATTTCGAAAAAGGCTTTTCTGTTAGAATGACAGCACCTTAAATTAGGCAATTCAAACAGAATTAAAACAGAGTATAAAATTTTGAAAAACGTAATGAACAACAATATTAGCTGATAACATGTTAAAATTTCAGCACGATTGCAACTAGCTTCATTAATTAATTGATTAACAAATATAAATTATCAATTTATAAAACAAAACATGCTGTGCAGCCGTTTTGTAGACAATTTTCTTTTTCCTTTTATATAAATTTTCAAAACGTTTTGTCAAAACAAGTTCGGATAAGTTATATAAGTCCAAGGAGAGAAAGAGAGAGAGAGAGAGAAGAGATTTCAAAATCTTTTTAAGGAATAAGATTTTCTTGTTCACACCACTGACTCGCTCTTGCCTCTTTTAACATTTGCAAAATTTCACGTGATAAATTATTTTAAAAAGAATGAAGGAGACGAAAGTGTCTTCCATTTTAAATCATAGATTTTCAAAAATTATGTCTCTCACTTCTTTATTCATCCTTCTTCCACACGAATATATCTCATAGTTTTGATTCTTCAAATTTAATTCAAATTTAGCTAAAGATAAAAAAAGGAGAGTGACGAAGGGAACAAAAAAATTAGACGGCAAAACTGGTTCGTTAATTTGAAACAGCCGTAGGACAATGAGATCGAAATGTGTGGCTGATAACGGCATTAATCATCACAGTGACAATAGTGATAACAATACAGGTGGACTTGATGATAACCATCTCTTCTCACTGCTGGAGGCTCAAGCTTTGCATTGCTAAATGCTTGATAACAGTGTGATTATGCAGTCAGCAATGAGCATGCTTGCTTGGAGTGGCATACTCGATCGGTGATGTAATCAGCGATAAACAACTGGCAATCAGTGAATTTCAAATTTTGACCTTTGCATATATTCGCAACAAATAATTAGTTACTTAGGTAAATGCCAGGTTGTTGCTGGTAATTTTCAAGTGGGACTATTCGTAATGAATTATAGTGAAAACGATGATTTCAATTGTTATGATTCTTCCTTTTTTCCTAATCATTGATAATTCAATATGTTAAAATTACTGACATTATAATTAATTGATGTATTCATTACATGCTAATCAATTAATTTATCACTTATCACAGCACAATGAGTTATTATGATCATCGAAGTTGGATGAATAATGATTAAAAAGTTAAACAAGATCCAGGAATCGCAAATTTGAATAAAACAATTCCGCCAGCATTCTTCGTTCACCTGTAAATCTTCCAAAAAGGACTGAAAATTGAAGGAAAAAAAGATTATAAATTTTAGCAACTGATTGAGAGAGCTAGGGTGAGGAGAGGTAATTTCGCTGATAAAGTGAAGATTGAAGAAGGGAAATATAGGAAGAATTTGGTGATAAGTTATCAGTGTGATAAGATTATTGAACTTCCAGATTTTCGTTTGTTCTTTTTGCACGCCTTTTTTTCTCTTCCTTTATTCGTTTTTCGCATATAAAAATAATTCGAAAATTTCAATTCTCTTATCACTTATCAACAAATGCTCAGTGCTTTGATCAGCATGACCTTTGCTCCAATAATTTTGCATGTACATTGCACAATACATTCACACGAATGATAAAATAATCAATAGATAGTAAGATTTGTTTGAAATATTTGCAATTAAATGAATATCCTTACTTCACCTTTCATTAATGTGACTAATTACAATTAAATGAATATGTTTACCTAGAATGGCTCTAAAGAGAAGATGCATAGACGTATTTGAGAGATTATCGATTAAAGTTATCAAATAAAATTTTACTTTAAAAGGTCAAATAAAAAATAAAAGAAAAAGAAAAGTTGAATTAGTCAAGTTTACATTTTATGGTAAATATGAGTTGGGAAAAAAGAAAACTGAACAATGAAAAGCACGTTGGTCTGACGATCATGATGATGATGATGATGATGATGATGATGATGATGATGATGATGATGATGATGAGCTTACACTCCTCAGTGGTGCCAGTCGGCGGAGTTGACCTCTCCTGGTTGATTGGTACCGCCTATCCCTTCCTCCCGAGTTCTATTGTGTGTACAGATGAATTTATGAATATTGTTTGAACAACGAATTCAAACAATTTCTCCCAGAACTTGTACCGATAAATTTAAGAATGAATGCTTGAATAAATACCGGAAATGAACGGTACGACTAACAGATCAATCCCATTTCTGCAGCCGACCGAAGCGCACTTTAGCTTAGTTTAATTTACATAATTAATAATTCATTTAATTGGTAATTGCGCTTCGATAATTTTTGCCATGTTTGAATGCAACTATTCATTTACGAAGAATTGCATCGCAATAATGCATCGAATATATTAAATTATTGAAAATTGGAAAAAAAAAATTCGTGCAAACAAAATTTAATCGTTCATTGATCTTCAGAAAAGCTTTCTGAATTAAGATTTTAATTTTTTTAAAAGATTATAACTATTTCATAGTATTAACTATTTTAATTAATTACCGGAATATTTCAGTTACATATCTCTTCCGCAATATGCAGTCGTCCATCCGGAATGCATAATTCTTATATGAACTTTTCTTCGTTCGTCTTTATGCAAAAGTTTGAAATACTTGTGAGTGAATTGAAATATGAAAAATTGAAAATTTTTAATTAAATCAAAAATTTTTTAACTAAAAATATGGAAACATTTTATATTTTATTTTATAAATGTAAGGTTTCAAGTACCGGAATAAGTTTTAAAGAGACAGAGAAGGAGAGCTGAAGGAAAGAACAAAGAATTGGAGAAACACGGAGATTAGTAAGAATTAGATTTTACCAAAATGTGTGGATATTCTAGAAATCAAAAATATATCTCGGTGGCAGAGAGTAAAAAAAAAATGAAAATTACAATGAATTTGATGAAATGAGATTCGTTAATTCCGACCATTTTTTTGATTCAAAAGGAAATTACAATGAGAATATTTGGATGTAGAGTGTAGTGTGATAAGAAAGGGCATGACCTCATCAATCATAGAAATATAACCTTTCTCCTCTCGTTTATTCTCGACCTCTCGAGTTGGATGACAACCTTTTTGTATTTTTGATAATCCTGGAAACGAAAAAAAAACCAGTCTTTCTCTCTCTCTCTCTCTTCCTTCCAAGTAGTAGAAAAATAGGATTTTTGATGAATGAATGCTGTAGGCTATGAATGAAAGAGGGAAAAAGGCAGGAAAGAAAGGAATGGAACCCAGTTTAGGGATAATTTATCAAAATCCAAAATAACGGAGAGACGGAGGTAGGCTGAAGATTCGGAGCATTGGAAGTGAAATACCTGCCGTGTTATCCAGGATGGAGAAAAGTTCATTTATTCTGTTGAAAAGAACGGAAGACTTGATGATGGATCATTAGGTCAGAGGTTGAAAGACGAGAGATGAGGTGCAGTTAGAGGACGCAGTTGATTTAACCAGCTTTAACAGGTTGGAACGATTGGTAGACAGAAGGAAATTGGAATGGCGGTCATTTTAACAAGTTAGAAATGAGAATGAACTCTGTTGAACTGTTGTCACCAAATGTCACCCAGAATATTTGATGGTGTATGTGTGTATGTGTTTCTACCTAACTGTGATCATTTCCTGCACAATAACCGGTTCCTCGGGGAGGTTGCGAGGAAACAATCTCGAAAAGATAGAGATAAAGTTAGAAGCTCGCGTTGGAGGAGGAGCTGGAGAAGGAGGAGGTGGAGGAAGAGGAGATGGTCGAGAAGGAGGAAAACAAGGCCAAACTAAGAGGCACCAGCCGGTGGTGGGTACCAGCCGTTACCACTGCCACCACAACCACCAAAACCATCATCGTCATCATCACCGTTGACACCAATATCATTATCATGCGATCATATAAAATCAGATAGCACCTGTAATTCTACAACCTCTGACCTTATCTTTTCAAAAATTCTTAAATCCAAAATATAACATAAAACTGATGATATGCGGAGAATTTGTTTATAAACCAGTATGTCTGCACAGGATTCATTGTACATACTTAAAATGACGTAATGTCAATTGGTAATTTTCATCAAGTAAATCATTTACCTGCAACAAATGGAAAAATCAAAAAGCTCAAATTCGAAATTTTCAAAAAATTATTTCAATTAATAAGTGTCACAAAATTGAAATTGTATGGAAATGTATTCTTTGTAAGAAACAAATTCTCGGATTGAAATTCACACGAATTGAGCTGTGAATAAAAATACTTTTCACCCATCTATTGAATGTCATGTTTGAAGAACGGCACTGATGAAATATTTTTTGAAAAGAGAAAAAATCTTTCAAATAATAAAATAAATGTGATAGTTCAAAGACTAAAATGAAGCAACTATTCGTTGTATTAAATTAAAACTGGTCGATTAACAAAATTGAATTTAGCAAATGAAGAGAGGAAAAATTATCAAATTGAAATTTTTTTTTTACAATTTAAGGTTTCGAAAAAGGAAATTTTGCTAAAATTACTTTAATTATTAAGAAAATAAAAGAAACGAGGAAGTGTAGAAGTTAAGCATACAATTAACTTTCGCTGTGAAGATTGAAATCTTTTCCCGTCGCAAATGATGGAATTTTTGAATAATTCAAGTTTTAATTTTGGGACGATGCTTGATGAGAAGTTGAAAGGCCGGATGGACGCAAATAATTGTGGCATAATTTGAGTGTGTAATAACCTTCAAACTAACACAATAATTCCTCAATGATGATATTTGGTTTTGAATTTGACGACAGGAAGATGGTGGTGACAAAGGACAGTGACATCTGGAGGGTGGATGAAATTCATCCACAACAACTGAATATGCTATTTATACAGTGATGGGAATGTTATAATTTAATTAATCAAATGCACTACTATGGTGATTAATTTCAAACTTAAAATAATTTAATTTCCAACAATGATTAAAACTTGAAGGCTGTACAGGCTAATGTAAAGAAATGGAATTAAGGAAACTTAATGATTTGGTGACATTTTGTTGACAAATGCAAGTGCTGACAAATTGTTTTAAAAGAAGGTAAATGTTGAGAAATTGTTGAGGTGAAATGATATGATGGATTCTATCATAAATGGCTTTTCATTGGCTATTGAACAATTGAATTTCATAAAGTGAAAAAATGATTTGTAAAAATTCCACAAATATCCGGAAATTGTGTTTTTCTTAAATTTGAATGAAATTCCTGACCTTTCTTGATGAATTTGGTGATTATATGGATAGCATGAGAATTCCAGCACCAGAATTCAGTGATGAAAGATTAAAACTAAAATGTTGTGAATTTGTAGTTCTCTATAAATTATTTAGCTTAGTTTTTTTATTTCAAAGAATTCGTTCAGAAAAAGTATGTTTTTCTGTTTAATTGATTTATGATTTTTTTCTCAAGATTTCAATTCGAAAATGAATTTCCATTCAACTGGTGAAAGAGTAATTATGTGAAGTGTGTAAACAAGGTACCTTGCTACATCATTACTGATAATACATATTATTGATAGCATACATATTAGGGGTCAATCAATCGTCTTATCACTTAAATGATAACGGAGAGGAAAAATGAAGGAATTCGTTGAAAAATAATTTTATAGAAAATTCTTTCAAATTTATTTCTTTTTAAAATTGATCGTTGAAATTTATTCATATGACTTTCCCAGAATTGTACTCAAATTTAATAACAATCAATATATTTCAACATTCCTTGAAATTTGCATTATTGAAGAATTTTTTAATGAAATACAAACGATGTGGATTATTGGAGAAATGCAAGAATTTCCCAAATTCAAATTGTTTTAAAATAATTTATATGCTCAAGTAATTTTGTGAAACGAACAAAGAAATAAATTTGAAAAGGAAAAAATAAGAATGATATGTGGGAATGATTGAAGTCAATTAAACTGCAGCTAACTCTACAACTACTACTACAAGTACTACCACAACACCTACTACTACAACCACTACTACTACTGCTACCACTACTACTACTGCTACCACTACTACTACTACTGCTACTGCTACTGCTACTGCTACTACTATTATTACTACTGCGATTAATAACACGACAATAGTGATTACTATTATTTCCACTTTCTGAAGGTCATCCAAAATTACCAAAAAAACTTTGACAATTCTATCGACCACATCAAATACAAAAACGAAGAGAAGGAAGTTGGTATGTATGTAAACCATGTGTGTGTGTGTATGTGTGTGTGTGCGTGTGTGTTTGTGTGTGTTTGTGTGTATGTGTGTGTGTATGTGTGTATGTGTATGTATGTGTGTTTGTATGTGTGTTTGTGTGTGTGTTTGTGTGTGTGTATGTGTGTATGTGTGTATGTGTGTTTGTATGTGTGTTTGTGTGTGTGTTTGTGTGTGTATGTGTGTGTATGTGTGTATGTGTGTGTATGTGTTTATTGAATGTGTTCTCATTTATATTAGCATAAAATGTATCGGAAGATGTTGAAAGGCAAGAAGGAGGAGGACGAGGAGATTCTTCATAATTTTTTTTGTCCATCCGGTTTGCTTTTCAAAACTAACTTCGCTGATATAATTTTCTGGCTCAGTGGAACTGAAAATGACCTTCAGGTCAAATTTCTTTGGCTTTCTATCATCCTATCCTTCTCTTCTTTCCTTCTTTTATCTTCTTCCGTTCGTCTTTTTTTTAATTTGAAACAATTGAAAAATCAAATTGGATTTGATTTATTCAAATAGTTTTTTAAGCGAATGTTTCACTCATATGATCCATGTTGCTATGTGAATGCTAAACATGAATCATCCTGTCCTTGGCAAAAACTTTGTACGTGTATTGTTACGTGTCAGTTACCAGTAGTGAGGTAGAATAATGCCAAACAGTTAGAATAGAATCGAAAACGTTGCGGAATGTAAATATGTAGTAGTACGTGTCAGATTTTGATGATTAAGTTACGTGAGGAAATTAATGTTGGAACCGAAAACGTGTATTACTAATAAGTATGCGTGATCAACATAAGTAGAGATGTAAAGTCATTCCAAGTGACTGAAACTACAAAAGGGAACGAAACGGAAAAATTCTGTGTACGTGTACTACTAACAGTGTATTCAAGTAATGGAACATGCGGAGCAATTGGTGCTAATATCGGAAATGTTACGGAAAAGTTTTGGTGCGTATGTATCGGTTGCACGTGTTATTACGACGTTGCGGATGACAGAGATGAATTAAATAAAAGGTTGCCAAATTATTGTCGTTAAAACCGGAAACTGTACAGGTAAATATTTGTAATGATCCTGTTTTTTAATCGCTTCCAAGACTTACAGTTCACCGTAAGCTTGAAATTTCCTCTATCACATTTCTTCTGCCCAAACAGCTCTTTTGCTTCAACAAGCCTAAGCAAAATTTCAAAAAAGTCAAATAAATTTCATCGATTACTTCCATTGATAATCTCGTGATCGTGGAAGGAAAAAAATTTCTGTTAACAGACAAATAATTAATTAACGAATTCAAATTAATTATTTACCAAATGAAAATGCAACATTTTCCGCTTTTCTTGCTTTCTAACAAATTACTAAAAAAACGAGTATTCCGGATGATTGTGAAAGAATTGAGAAATTTAAAACAAACTACGTCTACTTGAATTAATTCCTATAATGAAATTTGAAAAGGAATTATGGAAATAACACGGAGATTAAAGAAAAGGCCAGGTGAAGTATGGGAGGTACACGCGGAAGGCAGAAGAGAAAGAGGGTGACCCATTCCTTGTGCTTTCGTGTCACAAATTGAACATTTAAAAAAAGAAAAACCAAGGAACTGTTCGATTTAATTGTTTTAATTTCAGTTGCAGAAGAATGAGTAAGTACAATTTGAGCTCCGACAAAAGTTGGAATGTTTAATTCATCAAAAAAAGAAAAAGAAAAAATGAAATTTGAATTGAATTTAAAAAAATTTTCAAATTATAATTCAAATCTTAATAAATTGTTGTTTATTGGGATAGGAATTCAATTTTTAAAAAAGTTTAATCGATCAAGAAATGGAAAATTACGCCTCATTTGAGTGATTGTCTATTTTTTAAAATTTAAATTTAATAGTATTTTTTAAAAATTTGAACCTTCAAAGTTTTACTTGTACAAATCGGAAAAGGCAAATAATAGTGAAATGATAAGACTCATTTTCTTTGTGCGCCACATAGGTTTGCACCAGGTTGGTACTACCGATGATGATAATTGGATATAAAACCGGAAACATGGAGGAAAAGCATAAATCATTGTAAAATATAAATGTCAAAGCCGCATTTAATGAAGGATAGGTTAATTAAATAAAACATTGAAATGATTGAAAAATTTTGAACGATCAGCATAGAGACATCCGGAATATTGATAAAATCGATAAGTTCTTTCCGAAAACTAGGAAAAGTTACCAATCATTAGGATAGAAACATGGAAAGACGTAATTAATTCAGGATCAGGTCAACTGGGAATTAGTTTAGCAATCAGGTAAATCAATTACAACATTTGAAAGGTGAAGAGCACTTCAAAAATTGATAACATCAAGAAATTCATTTTCTACAAAAAATTTTTTTTAAAGTGTTAAAATTTTTTTTTTAAATAAAATTTTCAAAATTTATTTTAACATCATCAACTTTTATTTTCCCATGAAAATTTTGAATTCTTATCACAACCCTACCAGCCGCTTCATTAATTAATTAATTCATTCAAACATTTCCGATTCGAATTCTCGAGATGAGCATTCAACAAATTAGTCCAACAATTCATTTCTCGAGAATGAAATTTCGGATTTTCAAAATTGAAGAAAAACGGTAGATTGTTTGAAAATTATGATGATAATGTTGCAATGGTGATGTAAGAACAGGTTCTTTTTTTGTTTAGAATTTGAAATGTACTTGAAGTGAAATGTACCAAAAAGATTTGAAACGATTTCATCAATTTCGCGAGATAATTCGAGAAATGAACAAATGCAGATGTGGATGGGGTGGGGTGGGGACAGTGGACACTGTGACTGTTATTGTCTGTGCAATCTGTTCCCTCGGATCTCTCAGATTGTTCGTTAACAATAAAGGAATTTCCATCTAACTAGATTTCATCGTTTAGATACATTTAAATGAAATATTTGAAATGATTAAGTTTTATTACGCCATTTAAGAGCATGCGAAAAGAAATGAAGTTGAAGATTTATTGATTTGGCTTATTGCACTAAGATTTTGAATCGCAATTTTTCTACTACCATAACCATTCCATTGACCATTAGCCAGTGGTCATTGGTCATTGGTCATAGGTCATCGTCGGTTTTCTGGAAAATAAACAGAGACCGTTTTGTAATTTTATTTAAATTTTTTCGTTTGATATGCAGAATTTTCATCAATTTTTGTTGGAGAAACTGTAAAATTAGTCATTTCAAATTTTGAAATTATGAATTTTAATTTTCTGTAAAGAAATTGCAAAGGAAGGAAACAAATGCAATTTCAAATGATTATTAAAATTGAAATTATAAAACAATTTTGATAATTTTCAGGAAATTAATTTTGTTTTGTTTGGGTGGAAAAGGATGAAAATAGTTGAAAGAAATTTAAAATTAAAAAAAATTTTGCATTTTTTGCAAAAACAGAGGAAAAAGATATGACCCAAAAAGGGGAACAAACTAGAAATCAGTAAAAAAGTTCAGGAAAATTAATTAGTTTGGAAAATCAAGACTTTTATCATTCATTCATAACTAAATATCCCTTAGTAAGGTTCTTTCTATCATTGGCTATGAAAGAGATAGAGAGGGAAGAGAGAGAAGGAGAGCGGAAGAGAGCAGAACAAGAAATGTACTGTGAAAGGTCAAAAATGTTTCAATAAAAATTCGTTACAAAGTTTTCTTTTTTCTTCAATTTGTCATCAAATTTCATCAAAAATTTCAGTGGAACAAAAAAATTGAAAAAAGCGACGATTTGAAAAACTAAACAAAGAAAACGATCAACAAGGGTTTCATTAATCATCGAATTATTTGCAAGGTTTTATGAATTATTTAAGTCAATTTCTTTTCAATTTTGCAATTTAGGTATATAAATAAAATGCCAACTTAAAAATGAAATTTTTGAAAATTTCAATTGAATTAATTGACAGAATTATTGATTTCTGGGAATTATTGATTGGCAGAATTGTTGATTTTTGGGCAAACAACGAATTTTCAAGAAAGTGCTTAAAAATCCTTCATTAAAATTTTAATATATTCATATTTCGATGATGAGTAGTGAAAATGGAAATTTTCAAGTTTATTACGATATTGAAAATCAATGATGGCAGGTGTGTGACAAGTTTCAGCTTTTGAAGTTACTAGAAGAAATGTTTGAAATACTTTAGGAACTAGAATTTATTACTTAAAAAATATGATTGAAGGTTGCTAGCAGCAAGAACAGAAAATTCCGGCCAAAGATCATCGAGAAAGGAACCAAGCAAATATCTCAGATGACCGTCTCACTGGACATTGCTAGATCAACCACCACTTAACCTTCGCACCGGATCCGAAAGTTAATCAGGAAAATTTCGTTGCAAATTTTGCCTGAAATAGTCTATGGGATGTAAGGGGATTTAGATTTGAAAATATATTAAGAACTGCACTGCACGTAATTAATACCACCAGAGAGATCAGGAATGGATGGAACTTTCCGTAATCTTTCGATGTAAAGTGGTAAGGTAATGCCAAATGCAATAAGAAGATAACAGCACACGAAATTGAAATGTGCAGAATTTTTTTAATTAATTGAATTAATAAAACTGAAATTTTATAAAATTAATGATATTAAAATGGATTGAAAAGGAAGAGAAGACTGAAAAGAGGAAACGAGTGAGAATAAAATGATAAATTATAAAGAGAATAATTAATATGCTAATTAAATCAAACATAACATTTTTTCTTGTCGGCAAAAAAGGGAAAGAGAGAGAGAAAGAAAGAGAGCGGAAGGGAAAAGACGGAAGAAAAAAAGGAAAAAGTGAGAGAAATCTTATCAGATTTTATAGATCGGTGAAAATTTGTAATATCTCAAGATAAAATGAATAGGACTGAAATTTAGGAAAAAGTTTTGAAAACGATAAAGAATTTTTTGAATTAAATTTTTAAAATGAAGTTTATTACCAAATTTCTTTTTAACCTTTCCGAAATAATTATCACATTGATATTTATAATATTTCAATTTTATCTCTTATCTTTTTAGTTTTACCAAACCGATTGCTAACATTGATTATTTAGGATGAGGAGAGAGAGAGAGAGAGAGAGAGAGAGAGAGAAAGAGGGAGAAAAAGAGGAAGGGAAATGTATTATTAATTCGTTAGGCTTTCATCTGTTTATTCATGTTTGCTAATTAAATATGCAAAAAAATTAGCATAAATATGCATGGATGTGCCTGACGTGTTCGTCCTTCCTATTTGCTTCATTTTTAGGCTCTTTTTTCGATTAGAAAAAGTGCTACGACTAAAATGGTCAGAAAAAGAATCAGCAAAAATTAAAGATAATTCAGGTAAAATTAATTACTAAGGTGAAACTTTTCGACGATCTATTCCATTAAAAATTAATAATTAATAAAAACGCATAAAAGAGAGGAATATGGAAGGATTCCCGTTAGTTTTTTATTTGTTAAATGTTGCAAAAATGTTTTACAATGATGAATCGAAGATATACTGGGCCTTACAGGGCCTTGCATATATCACCAGAATACGAACAGCAGTAGAATAACGGGTCCTGAAAATATCACGTGTTATGGTGGCTTAACAACAATATGCCCTATATGTATACGATATGGGTTATGGTGGTCATAGAGCAATAAGTCTGAATATAGCAAAGTTAAAACTGCAGGCCTAAATGTATTTTACCAACGTAACTGCACTAGGACAACCTCAATATATAATAACAATGCCATAACATTAGGATAACGGGCCTGAACGAATCATAATAGGAAGAGAAAGAACAGGCCTGGATGTCGCAATAACACTGCGAGACATCCAATCCAAACGTAAGCTAACTCCGTTCGAACAGAAGTCTATTTGAATTGCAAAACTGCAGTAACATAAGAAGGTAAGCGTTAATGTGTAAGTTAACACTGGCCTGATTTAATCATAAAAATGCCGTAATACTGAAAGGATAGGCCTAATTGCACCATAATGATGCGGTAACATTAGAGAAGACCTGATTGCATCATAATAGTCTAGTACTTTGGAATCACAGGCCTGAACTGCAATAACATGAAAAGAATAGGCCTAAATGTGTTTTGTGCTTCTTTGGTTGCTAGCAATAGCTGACTTGCATTCACAAATTTATTCGTGCCCATTGAAAAATTCTGAAAATGATAGTTTATCAGTGGCTTATCAATGGCTTATTAGTCACCCTTGGTATTTCCTTAATTGAAAGAATTAATCTTTGACTGCTCAAAGATAACTAAAATTATCTGTGAGTAACTCAATTCATAAGGTAATTTATTCAAAGAATCCTTCTTTCTAAAATTGGAATCGAAATTATCAAAAATTTAATCGTTTCATGTTGAAATTACCACTAACTTACCATTGAAATGTCTTACAACCTTTTTTTTCTCTCTTTGATTATCAGCAAACAAAAGGGAATCATTGTACACTTGGTAAATGTTCGAAAAAAATTACAACTTTTTTTAATTACTATAAAAAAGACAATAATTAAATTTAAATTGTTCCAAAGAAACCAGTTTTGTCATAAGTTTAAACTAAATTTAACGACATTAAATTTAAAAATTTAATTAATGAAAAGGGAAAAGTAATTTGTGCAAAGTACAGTAACCATTAACTTAACAATGTTTGAAAAAAATTTAATGGAACAGAGAGGGTGGAAATCAGAAATCAAAGGTAACAATTGCAATATTATATATGCCGATGTATTTATCAGTCAGTGGTGATGGTGTAAAACCTGTTCATTTCTGTAAAATTTTTTTCAAAAAATTTTGCCATCACAAATACTGTTTTTAGATTTGAAAAGTAAAAAATTTTTTTATGCAGAGTTCTTCAGCGGCAGGTTTTTTCTTCCTCTCTCTCTCTCTCTATCTCCCTCTACCTCTATTCTCTCCAGCTCCCCAAAATACTGTTAAATGATGTCAGAAAAAAAATTAGTTTTTCTAAAAACATTTTGCTGAAATGAAATATTGTTGAAATTTCATTTAATTTTGTTTTATTTTGTGACTTTTGAAATAATAATTATTTAAAAATTATCGATTGATTAAATAATTAATAAAGATTATGGGCAGAGCCGTAGATAGTATCACGGTATCAACGGAATCAAGGTAACACGGGTAATAACGTAGCATCGACATAATTATTTTAAACCCGACGATCATGATTGCCGGAAATTACTAATTGGTTGTATTATAGAGATTAATTAATGAGGAAATAAGACTGACACGATGGATAAACTCTGGATGATACTATCGTATCAATACATACTGATGATATTATTGATTGATTGATTGCATAATTAATAAGAGTTTAAATAATAAAAAATCATAACGATGCGATGAAAATGGTCATAGATCATAGCGCAGTGTTAGTTTCAGCAAATATAAATTTTAAACTTGGCGTTTATGATTACTCAAAATTATTGATCGATTTTATAATTAACGGAAATTAATATAAAAATGAGAACGATACGGTGGATTCAGTGAGACATTATAAACGTTATGTGAAATGCTAAAATTCAATTCAGTGAGTAATAGTGATTAGAAGAATTGAGGGATAGGGGAAGAGAAGGAAGTGCAAAAGGTTATCAGTGGACTATGTACAGTACTGATACGTTATCACTGTGTGCATAACCACACATATGCTGCAGCGACATTGCACACTCTCTCCTCGCACTTATGTAAATAACTCTTAATTCCATTGCTGATACACCGGGAGTTATGAATAGGCAAATGCTACGCAAATCGTTGCAAACTTATCAAAACATACAAATGCACCGCTGATACTCGAAACTTCCCATATCCTACCTGTGACAACCACCCCGGCATTGTATCGATTATCATTACGACGCTCATAGTTGTCGCGATCATCCAGACTCTATGCAATCATTATACGCATATTAATTCTTCTTATACCTACCTACCTACCTATCCAAACATTACATCCAACATTATAACTATACCAGTAACACGATAATTCGTCAATATAACTATATCAATACCAGGATAATTCATCGATGGAACAGTGTAATTAATCATAAGCAATATTTTGGATTTTCAAGGTTACTTGTTAAATTCAAAAATTTATCATTTAATTTGAATATAAAATAAGCTGAAAGATGGTGGAAACAAAGAATTGAAGAGATGGTGAATAATTACAAATTGTATGAATCTCAACAATAACAATGAAATTCGCAATTCGAAATTCGAAACAAAAAAGGCGAAGGAAAAAATCGGAATTGCCGAAGGCGAATGGTATGGATGGATGGATGGATGAAATCCGGTTGTCCGGCTATTCATAAAGTCTGCCTAAAGGGAAACTAATCAAACCAACCACCTGCACAATCAGACACTCAGCAAATCAAGCTCTTCCATCCAACTTCCCACAGCAACCGGTCTTACAACTCGGCCAAACTTGAATCGAACCTTTCTCGTCACCCGTGTTTCTGGGGTGAAATATACCCGCCGGGTAAGGCACTCATCTTCTGCTTGCATCCATTCATATTTTTATTTCTCAACATACAAATGCAAATTAAATTCAAAACTTAAGTAATAATCCTTTTGCACACAAATTATTTTCACTTAATATACGGTAATACTAAATTTGCATTGGATAATCATCATAATTGAATGTAAATTTAAATGGAACGGCTTCATTAATCATTTATTTAACACTGCCGACATTTGTACAAAAATTCTTAATTAATTAAATTTAAAATTAATAATTTGTATAAATTAATATTAAAGATTGATAAAGTTAATTCATGTTATTTTTGTTATTTGCATTCAAACTAATTTCTATATAATTTCATACTGTCTAGAATTATTCGCAATAGTATTCGTCCCACAATCACTCGAGAATTATCCGAGATTCATCCCAAGAATAACTGAAAGGAATTGGTCATTCATAAGCAAAGGTTTGTTTGCAAAAGTTTTCGAAAGGGTCAGTTTATATTTTATAAACAGAAAATAATTGTAGCTAAAC
The DNA here is from genome assembly GCA_013365335.1 of Madathamugadia hiepei. Lineage (NCBI taxonomy): Eukaryota > Metazoa > Nematoda > Chromadorea > Rhabditida > Onchocercidae > Madathamugadia > Madathamugadia hiepei. The sequence goes on from JABVXS010000375.1 coordinate 28,242, forward strand.
AAAAGAAAGCAGTATAAATTAACACTCCACTGTTAATTTTTCGAGAATTATTCGAGAACCACGAAAAAATTATTTTAATTTGCAAATATTTCTTTTGTTGAAATATTATGAAAAGATCAAATCGATTAATTGCTTACGTAAGTGAAGATTTGAATTTTTTTATTTAAAAAAAATTTTTCTTTTAAAAAAAAAAACCTGAAATATGAAACTGTGCTGAAGAGTAATGAGAGAGAGAGAGAGAGCGAGAAGGAAAGAGAGAAAAAAAAAAAGGAAAATAATGAACGATTGCAAACTTTATGTTATTTAATAAAGATTCCCTTTTTTCCCAACTTTTTTCGGGTTTTTTATTTATTTTACTTTTAAGGGAAGTAATAAGAAATAGTATGCAGAGAGTGAGAGAGCACAGATAGGATATTATCATCTTTATTTGGTAGATAGCGGGGGAGATGAAATGTCGTTTTCTGGTATGTTTGTCGGAAAAAGTGAAAGTGGGAAAATAATACAAATAATTCAACAATAACCGGTTTTTTTTCTCTCCACTCTCTTTTATTTCAACAACTCTCATACCTGTCTCTTCTCCTCACTCCTCGTTCTTCCAAATCTTCTGGTGCTGTTGCTGAACCAAAGCAAAGAGAAATTCTCCATTGTAAGTTCCAAATTTTGTCATTGAAATTTTGAAAAATTAAATGGTATCATTCATGAATAAATTTCTTTGGGAAGAAGTGAATACAAACCGGAAAAAAACGATGGAGACGGAAAAGGATAAGGAAGAGAAGGAAAAGGAGGAAGAGGATGAGAAAGGATAAGGAAGAAGAGAAAAAAGAGGAAGAAGAGGGCAAGGAAGAAAAGGACAAGGAGGAAACTGATAAAGGAAAGAAGAAAAATAAAAGTGAATAATTATGAATTATTTTAATGAACTAAATTTCGTTCTAAAAATTTTCGTCACTTTTTCTTTTCCAAATTTCTTATTTAAAATTTCAAGGATTAAGGACAAAGAAGTTCTAAATTTCCAGCAACTTAAGCATTTTCCATCCTTTTTATTTTCATTTCATTAAAATCAGCCTTTTTTTGGTTTCTCCGAAAAAGCAGTTCTTCCTCTTTTGCTTCTATCATTATCATTTACATACAAAAGAATAAAAGAAGAATGTTCCTTTCCTTAGTTTTTCTTTTCTTTTTTTTAACAAATTTTACAAAATTTCTTGTTGTAAATTTGTTAATGGAATAGAAGCAAGCAAGCAAGCAAGAAAAAAAAAACAACAGGTAAATGGAAAGAGTGAGAAAGAAAGGAGGAAAGAGTACAGGATGTTACATGTAAAACAAGTAGATGGAAAAAGACAAAAAAAAAAGATGAAAATCAGGTTTTTTTGGTTTGTAATAAAATATATTAGGATAGCATTGCCTATCCAGCCAGCCAGCCAGCCAGCCACCCACCTGACCTACCCAAGTCCCGTACACCCTGTCATCGATAAAAATTCCATTTCTTTCCCAGGTAAATCCGGTTTTCCGTTTTTCCCTCAACCAACTTTTTTTGTCTTCCCGATCTTTCGGCAGTAATCAGAAACCAATCATTTTTAAATTAACGAACTGCATCGGTTGATATGTATGCCATTGAAATGATAAAGGAAGGGGTGTAGGAGAACCGGTCATAACCTGCCACCGAGTACCGGTTGCCACCGCCGTTGTTAATATTATTATTTTCATTGCATTAGTGCTTATCTTCTCAACAATGATATTCCCATGCGTATCACTTATTTCTATCCTTCACTGATGATCATTATGATGATTGACCACGATGATGGTGATAATGATGATGATCACGGTGATGTTGGTGATTATGATGATAGTAATTATATCATAAAGTTGATGCTGATGATAATAACAATAATATGATGGTGCTAGTGAATATGATTATGATGATAATGATTACGATGGCGATGATGTTGTTGGTGGTAATGGTGACGAATTACTCCGAGGATTTTCAAAGCATAATAACAAGTGCATAGCTAACACTTTTTATTTTCCAGTTTTTTTATAAATAAAAATTGAAATTCTTACTTTGCCTTCTTTTATTAATTCTCAGTGATGCAGGTTATCATTATTAGTTGAACATTCTCAAAAATCCTGCTGAATTATTGAATTAATCATTCCAACATAATGTTTCTACATTATCCTTCATAACATCCTCATAAAGCGGTTCGTCACATTACTCGATATGATAAGCTCTACCTTATCACTGATAAAATAGTGATAATGATACGGTAGAGTTGTTTTTCTTGTTTTCGGTGTTGTAGGACTGGAAGAGAGCATTTAAAATGCGATCAAAGAGGAAAACAAAAAAAAAAAGAAATTGTCAGAGAAGAGAGAGGGAGCGAGGAAAACAGGCAATGATGACGGAATACTTTTCGTAGAAATCAAAATATTTCAAAGGTACATTGAAAACTTGTTTCATACAAACAAAAATGAAATTTGTATAAATTGAAAATTTTCGTTGTAAACGATCATTGCACAAATTGTGAACATTGGAAGAACGATAAATCGCAATGTCAGTTGGTGATGAGTGATAAGTAAGTTTGAAAAAAAAAATGAAATCCTAGCATAGCAGTGCTGCAATTCTGTATAATACATAAACACACGCACGCACACATACACTCATATACAACACACACGTACGTGCAGACGTATACATACACACATGCATGTACGTACAGACACATGCACGCATACAAATCACTTTTGAGAGAAAAATTTAAACTAAACAGGTTTTTTTTGAGAATGCTAATTCAAAATATTTTGACGAATTTTTTTCTCAGTGAAAACAATTAAAATTTTTGGAACACTTAGTTAAAGATTATCGACAATGAGGTAATGATAATAAAGCTGCACGATGAGCAAAGTATATTCCGGGAAAGGAGAAATGATAATGATTTGTACGGAAACGTTTGCCAAATCATAATCACATACTATTATTGCCGGATCACATACTATCATTACCGGATCACATATTATCATTGCCGGATCACATACTATCAATACCGGATCACATACTATCATTACCGGATCACATACTATCATTAACGGATCAGTTACAAACCCGAAACCGGAAATGAAATCGGATTAACTGATTTTGCCAGCAATCTGTTTGCACAGTTACACTTCCTCTCGTGCATTAACTTCTATTTGCAAGGAAGCATAAAAGAAATTTTGCTAAATTTTTCATTTCCGGAAAAAATTTCCATTATGAACCAAAGAAAAGTAAGACAAAACCTGTTTATCGCTCTCCGTTTCCTCAATGCACTTTTTATTTTTCTCTCGCACAATTCTATTTCATTTATAGTTTCTTTTGTTTCATTTTAATCTTTTTCTCTCTACCTGTTCACGTGAATGATTTTTCTCTCTTTCTCTTTTTACTGTTTCCTTCGAAAATAAGAAAATTGAATTGAAATTGTAACATCAACAAACCAAGCAAGTGTTATTGTCCAACCATTATCTTTATTGGTATGGCATAAGTATATTATCATAATCGCTATCACCATTATCATCATTATCACAATCGCTATCATTATCATGTCTTATCACTGTTATCATGAATGTTATAATACCACCCATACAATCAAAAGGAATTCTTGCAGAATTAATTTCCTCAATTTCCCTCTTGAAAAAGTTGCAAGGCTCTGTCATCATAGAGACATTACAACACACTACGCCAGTTATCACAAACCTGTCCTGATCATAGATGTTACCTGCCTTGTCTGCACGCCTCTGTGCACTGTGTGCATCTGTTTCCGTGTGCTCTCTTGCGTTCTTTTGTGTTCGTTTTTACTCTTTTGCATTCTTGTGTTCGTTTGTTTCCTTGTGTTCTTTCGCATGTCCTTCTGTCTCTGTTTGTGTGCACGCATGTAGTCTGTGTGTATGTTTGTGTATGTGTATGTGAGTATGTGAATGTGTACATGTATGTATGTGTGTACTAGTTCACTTTCCCTCTCAGTGTGTTAATCTTTCTGGATACCTATTTCAGGATATATCATACTTCATTTCTTCCGTGATCTCATTAATGCTAAACAATTTCAGCGCAAGCTTGGCGACATCAAATAAAGCAATGCGAGCGAGCAATGTTAGCAATGAAATGGAAATAATTTAAAGGAAAAAATTTTAATGACAATCATTAAATGTGTAACTATGCCACTAAAACTATTAATTCTTTTTTTTGTACGAACATAAACGAATTTTATGATCGAACAATAACTTCTTTAAAATAATTTTAAATATTTAAAAAATTTTTTTAACCGCTTAAATAGAAATTCATCTAAAGGATATGTTAGGAATGAAATTTAACATGAAATTTTAAATTTTCATCAATCAAACTTTTTGCATTTTCGAAACTGTTTAACCGATTAACTTAGCAGACAGGGGAATGTACTCTGAATACAAAATTAGAGTCGAATTTTTTTTGTTTTCATACTAAATATTTGCAACAAGAACAAACTGATTGCAACTAATTTAATTAATTAAGAAATTCGTTGATCAATCAAAGTTTTCATCAAAACGGTCTTGTCAAAGTTGGCTCTTATGATCGTCTTTTTTGAGCCAATTTTGGTCAAAGAAGAATAATCTATTTGATGTTTTCAATGGCAAAATTGAAAAAAAAATTTTTTAAATTTCATTAAATTTTCATCAAAAATTTTTTTGTGAATAATTCAAAATCAATCCGAAAATTTGACTATTTTTAAAAAATGTTCATTGAAAATATTCAATTAATGTCAGGCAAAAATTTTATTTTTGTAAAATTTAAACATTTTTACCAATTCTTGAAATTTACCAATTCAATTGATACAATAAAATGCAAAATCTTAATCAAAATGTTACTTGCGTCATTGCTAATTCTTTAATTAATTGATTTGCAATTTTCTCATATCAAAAGTTTTCCATTTCCGTCCTTCATAAATGTTTACTTAATTAATGTTTTGTGAAGGAAAAATTCTAAATTCTGTTTGTAATAAAATTCACTGCAAAATACTTAGATCTGCAAAAATTCCAACAAATTTATCAATTGATTAATTTTCCGCATTTTAATTTTTAATTAATACTGAAAAAGAATAAAAATTTTTTACTTAATATATATCAAAACATGCTTTGCTACAATTCTAATTTGGCAAACAGAAAGCAATAGGAACGCTAACTTCTGGAAAACCGAAACAAAGAAAATGAGAAAGAGGAAAATAGCAAGAAATGAAGAGAGAGAGAGAGAAAGAGAGCGTGAAAGACGAAAATAAATATTTTTAATTCAACATGAAAGGTAAGAATTGTTTCAAAGATGAGCTTTAACGAAAAGAAATCAGAAGAAAAACAAAAAGAGCGAAATTTTGTCTGGAAATTTATGCATGCAAAAAAATTATTGCCGTTTTTCGACCGATCGAATTTAACAGTTTTAGGAGTTGGATGAAAGTCACTGAAGCATAAATTAGCATTTGTAAATGAGATCGAAAACCATTATCTGCTAGTATTTCCTAATCAGTTCATCCTTTTAGCTTCAGTTAGTAAATCTTTCCGTATCGGATCTGATTTCTCCGTATCAGTCTGATCTCTCCGTATCAGTCTGATTTCTCCGTATCAGTCTGATTTCTCCGTATCAGTCTGATCTCTCCGTATCAGTCTGATCTCTCCGTATTGATCTGATCACTTATTTTATCAATCAATTACAATTAATGCATATTTAAATGCATGTAAGTTCGAACCGTTTCTCTTTACCTTTTTGCCCAGCTTAATTAATCAATAAACCATTGATCACATTGTTAGCTTGTCTTAATCAATGTATAATCCATCGGTCACCTTCAAATCTATTGATTTATTTCACTTATCAATCAATTACAATTAATTCATTAATATCGGTTTATATTCAGCTAACTTTAACAAAATGATCAAATCAATTAATCCTTGCTAATTAGCTAAACATTTGAGCAATCGCCTGCTTTAAAATCCGTATTAGCTTGGATAATGCTCAAACAGCAATAATTTAAATGAGAAAAAAAAATTGTAATTTTATCGGATCTTGTTTGGAATGCAATGAAATTTGTTTATATTTCCATCATTTTTTCGCTTTAAAATGTTAATGAAGGACCTGAAGAAATCGGAGATTTTGCGATTATATAGTAAACTAAGAAAGAGCAAAACATTTTCTAACATCGAAACAAGTTGGCAATTTTGAAGAGAACAGAAAGCAAAAAAAGTTTTGCCCCTTTTCTTGTGGAAATGTAACAAATGCAAATTGAATGATAATTTTTTACGATTTCAACAAAATTATTGAATTTCATTGAATGCAAAATAAAAATTAGCATTTCTCACATAAATTTACTTAAAGCATTTACAATTAATCCATCCGCTTAGGGATCTCGCGGGGGGGGGGGGGGGGGCGGGGG
>JABVXS010000376.1:0-34652 GCA_013365335.1 Madathamugadia hiepei
TGTGTTTGTGTGTGTGTTTGTGTGTGTGGGTGTGTGTGTGTGTTTGTGTGTGTGTTTGTGTGTGTGTGTTTGTGTGTGTGTAGCTGCGGAACACGGCTTTTGGCTCGTTGACAGAGAGCCAACTTGGGATTCAAGCCAACTTTATAACACGCAGAGTACACACATCCTCGTGGGATGTAACACTGTGATGAATCAGATACAGCATAGTTTACCTGTAGAAGGACCCAATTAAGTCGACACCTGACCACCACCCACCTTATCAATTGCGGTGATATCAAAGATTCTCAGACAACATAATGCCAAAATTTCAAAATATTCCGATAGCAATACTGCTTCTAAAGATGGATTCACTGAAATATGAAGTTTACAAAGTTCGAAGAGTATTTTAAACCAATAAACTTTGAAATTATGTGTGGAAAAAGTGTGTAGAAAGTTCTCATATGTTCCTAGATAGCACTTTGATGATTGCGGCGAAGTTCAAGACAGTAAAATATTTTCATTGTTTTTCTTTCAACCAAGCGAGCATCAATTTGTCAATATTATTTGTCATGAAGCCATTGCAAGCAGCTTCCAACATTGTAAATGCATTAAGAAAAAGACCGATGAGAAATATTGAAAATTCCTGTAATTAAAAAAGTTTGCATAGCAATTTACTTCCAGCTTGATCACTTACTTCCGTAAAAATGAAACGACAGCTAACCTATAAGAAAACTGCTATAATTGAAAAACATTTGAAAAATTGAGACTTGGATCAATAAGTCTAGTGCAGCAGCTAGCTTCCCCCAGTTCAACATGAATTGAACAGTAGTTTCATGTAAAATATTAATCACCAATGACTGATTTTCTAGGTAAGTTGTTGTTGGATAAGTGGAAGTCATATTCAGGAGAAGTGGAAATAGTATGTTTCAAAACGTATCATTGTTCTCAGGTAAATTTTAAACTTTTTTCACACGATTTCAACTATCCAAGATGTTGCTCAGTTTTAAATTTCAATTTTCCGGATTTTTTTTCCTGTTTATTTTTAAAAGCGTCAAAAAATGCTGAACATTTGTTCATAAAACTCGTAAAATTTATTTATTTTTACTTATATTCCAAAAAAAAAAATGTTGAGAAAGAGAGAAAAAACAGAGTGGCAGCAGCTGCAGGAGCAGTAGCAGTAGCAGCAGCACACGAGAGGAATGTAGAAGGATAAAAATGTGAAATATTGGAAAAATGAGAGGAGCAAAGAAATACTTTCTTCGTTTTTTTTTTTTTTTGAAAGATTTTCGATGAGGCAGTAAGATGAAATCAACATTAATGGGCAGCATGAAAAGCATGCATTAATGACGCCTACACATCATCATCAACATCAACACCAACAACAACAACAACAACAAGGTGACATGTCGTGGGACACGACGAAATGCAGCATTGATAATGGATGGTTTGATAAAGCATAAAATTATCAGTGATTTGATAGATGACAGTGTTGAAGTGGTTAGGAGAACGTGACGCTAAAGAATTACAAACAATACGATCAAAAAAAAACATTCTGTACAACAAGTAAAAAATGCTGGGAACACTAATCATGACAGCTAATCAAATTGGAAGTTCATGGAACAAAAAAAAAAAAGTACAAACATAAGAGAGATGAATGAGGACAAAAAAGCCAATATTACTTACCTTTCCTCCTCAAAACAACTTTATCAATAACCGGTATTTTTTGCAACCTTAAATACGTGCCATTTTCTGTTGCAATATTTCATTTGATAAAAATACATTAAGCTCGAGAAAACAAAAAAAAAACTAAAAAAAAAAGCATATATAACAAGTTTTTGTTTATAGCATCAACAACAAGCTATTGTTTATTGCCCGAATAAAATGAAAATAACAAAGGGCAGCATTAAAGGAAGGAAGAATCCATCTAAAGATTACCGTGAAATTGAACAAAAAATTTATTTATCGTGTCAAATACTCGAGCAATAAAGCATACTTTGTATATGGTATAATTCATATAGAAATTACACAGCAAGGGTGTATTGAAACGGGCAAATTAGTCAAATAGCTGCGACAACTAGAATATCGAAGAAAACAAAATGAGACCAAACGGAATATATGATGCATTTCATTTCATTTCACTTCACTTCTCTCGCTTACCATAGAGGTCAGCTAAATTGTTAAAGCGTGGACCCCATTTTTCAATCTGAAAATTTATAAATTTTTACAACATTGATATTGATAATTTCATATACAACATTGCTGGTAATTTCAACTGATCCATGAATAAATTACAGTGCTTCGGAATTCCCAAAGCGATCGAAGACAATGCTGTAAGTCATAGTCATTAATTAATATAAAATTAATTCAAGAAAAATATTGGCTATCGTTCGAGTGATAAAATGACGATAAAAGGAGATGAATTTTGCTGACTATATTTTTTACAAAAGTAATGGAATGAAATTCATCAATTTAACAAAAGTAATGGAGTGAAATTTGTGAATCCCGTCAAGTCAATGTTCACGTTCATGCGCCTCTGCCGTTTGTTATGATATTTTTAATGCTGCAAATTCATCGATTCAAACGATCCGAATTGTTATGTGGAATTATGACAGAAATGCATCACCTACCTCTTGGTCTATACCACCCGGAGGAGATGCATCGTCCGTTGATTCAAGTGATTCAAGCGTTATCCTAAAACCATCAAGTTTTAAATTATACAAATGTTATTTTCCCAACGTAACGCTCTCCAGATTGCTTAACTTTTCAATCTGCATTGCAAGAGTACATAGTGGATCACAAACCTAGATATATTATCGCCTTCATCATCGTAAATTCGTAGCTCATCATATGGAGCTGTAGCATCTGCATCTGCTTCCAAATTCTTGATTCTGTTGTTCAGTTTATCATCTAAAAATCAACCATGAAACTAAACCTAATTGATGCTCTCATTCAAAAGTCATTCTGTGCAAATGCAAACAGGGCGTGTTACGTAAAAAGTGTACAATCAGTGTATCGAGTAAAAGTGTACCAACAATATGTCACGTGAAAAGTGTAGCAGCAAGTCACGTTTGTATTGTCATGAAGCAGAATTTTTTTAGTTTCAACCTTTAAAAGAATGCTTTGCTATTCCTCAATACCCCCTCCCCCTTTACCATGAACAATGGCAAACTAAGTGATAGCATTGAAATATCTGAAATTTAGCTCGTAATATGATAAACGTTTTCGAAACCTTTTGGTGCACGTTGCATGTGGTAAGCAGGTTGCGCATAGCCGTTCATACCATTCTCCTCGATAGGTATAACAGGTTTACGAAGATTAGTGATGTTGTACCGGTCGTTGTCCGCCTCACCACCACCTTCTAAATCGTACGGTCGCAAATTGTCACGATGAAGCTCTTCCGGCCGAACAGGCTCAAATGGTGGTGTATGTCGTCGAGTGTATACAACCATCAACAGAACCACCACTGTAAATTCCTTCACTAATTTGTAATTTTAACACGTAAATTGGAAGTATTATTACAGCTATTTGTTTCAAAAAAATTTCAAATAAATTTGTAAAAATTCATTATTTGAATAAAATAAAACCGGTAACATACTCATTAATAAAATTAAGCATATAAGGATAAGAATGATCGCAGGACTAGAAATGCCAAGGCTGCTAACAGCTAACGTTTCACCACAACCGACCAATTCGCCATTAGCTCCAAGAAATACCTATAACAAGTTGCTTTCATTAATTTTTCAATTAGCTTTTAAAACTTCAAAGTTATTCGTCTCCTATAAATGCAATTAAAGTTAAAGACTTATTAAGCTAAAATTTAAACAGTTAAGGGATGACGAAGAGGAAATTTACCTGGGCACCTTCTGGACATGTACAGAATGGTCCTTTCCAAAAATCAACACAAACAAAAGAACCAGTGCAGTAGGTGAATCCGACACTTGCGCACGTCTTCCGTTGTGAGCAACCACTTTCTACACCTTTCGATTTCTTCACAGATATGATCGAATCACTGCCACTTTGTACATGGTTCTTACTCGATCGTTCCTCACTCTTCATTAGCGGTAAATTAATGTGTTGCCAGCGGAATGTACCAATACAACCCTGCAAGACATTCTCGATTAATTCGATTTTTTAAAAAATTTTTTTAATAAAAAGTTTATCAATCAGGTAATTGATGAATTAGCCATTTAAATGTCATTTAACTATCATTGTGAAGTAACCGAGAAAAAAAACGACAAATGAGAGATTTCATAACATTCATCATTTCTCTCTTTTTCACACACACACACACACCACGAAAATTCTGCTGAATATAACTTTTGAAATTTTAACTTTGCAAATATAAGGAAAAGAGTGGTGGGGAAAGGGATGGGGGAAGAAAACCTATTTGGTGCAAAAATAAGATGGAAAATTGGTTTGAAATGTTTTCAAATAACCATTTCAAATAGGCCTAAAATGGTAAAAATGTAGGAAAAAAATAGGTCAAACGAGGGAAAGGGAGGTGAGAGAGAGTGAGCGATTCAGACCATAATCATCGTCGTCTTACTGCAGCGTCATCATCATACAATTTTGGATGAAGGAAGAAGCTTCCTGTAAAATCGAGAACCCTCCAGAAGCAATTTTCTCCTATCGTAGATTACCGCCGACCCCAACCAACAACAATCGAGCATTGGGCAGCTATCTTGTCAATCATTGAAAGTCATCGGCAACATAACGACCTCCCCAACAAGGTATAATGGAAATTGAGAGGGCAACGACTGCGGTAGAGAAAAAGCGTAATATGTTAGAGATAACGAAATTAACGTACCAGCTATGCCTTTTTCCACTAATGATAGATACTTTCATGTCCATTAAGATAATATGTAAACAACATGGCATTATATGTTTTTCGGATGATAGCAGACAGAAAAGACTGAGAAAGATATGGTTGAAAGTGAGAAATGGAAAGCTAGCCATAAAAAGAAGATGTACGGAAGAACTATTGTATTATAAGCTTTCGATGAAAGAACAGGATGAAAAAGGAAAGTAATAGAACAAGAGGAAAAGAACTACGATCCCTACGATTGCTTGGGTTTTTATGAAATTCTTCCGGGGGAAATTCTCTCATATCAATATATCAATTGAGCCATTTATCAGTTGGTTGATTTAACCCCCCAAATCATCCGTGATCAAAGCATTTTCAGGTGACAGGTGAAACGCTTCAGCTTCACGAATCCATGCAACACTGCCTTGCGCTACTGTCAAATTGCGTAATCTGAAGTGATCGTACGTGACCTTTTAGCATAACTCTGACGTGGCCAAGTAACATTCACAACAACGCGGAAAAAAACGGATGCAAGAGAATGAGATGGCTCAAGTGGCAATGCTGAAGCTGACTGCTGGGGTCATGGGGGTCAAATGTAATCTGTTAGAATGTCGGATTTTTCACTTCTTATGACAAATCTTTTGGTATATCTGGCTAATTGCTTTGCCCGGTTTTCCCGCACTACCGCGGCTACTGAAAAGCTACAGTAGGTAAATATAATTCTTGCATAAATTTTGATGGATTATGTTGGATCATATTGGGATGTTTCAGTTATACATATGATGATGAGTGAGAGCAATGGAAGGATTTATCGTTCTCGAGAAAAGTAAGCTCAGAAGAGGTCAAAGGGTATCGTGGTAGGCCTGGCGTTATGCTACTAATGTCATCAGTATAGGTATTTTACTTGCTGTTGATTGTTTATTGGGAAACGTCCGGAATTTCCCACTCGGAAATTTGATAATTGACCAAACTTTGACCTTCGATCACGTTGTTAGAGGGATCTTCAGCAATCCACTAAGTTTTCGAGACAAGTAAGCTCAGATGAGGTCAAAGGACAAGTGAAGCTTGGCTTCAATCACTCCCGACTATCAAGAACGATGGGTTATGAGAGAAACTAACCGGAAATCTAATCGGAATAGTTTGTCGAAGTGATCAGTAAAGAGAATTGAATTCAGTGCTTCGAGAAGGGATAAGGGAAGAAATAATTTCAATTCCCTAAGCTGTAAAACATTTACGACAAAATGAAGTAAACGAGGGGAATAATTTCACCGCGATTCCATCCCTCGGAGGGGAATTTTTACTATTCTAAAAATTGATTGGAAAAAGTTGACCTTTTTTCTCATCAATTAACCGGATGGATGGATCACTTACCTCAGTGAACATAGGAGAAATTGAAGTATATTCACCGATCAATCACTATACGATTTTTTACAATGGCAATTTTAATAATGTTTGAAATAAATTTTATTGAAAACAATTGGGATAGAATTGGGGTAGAACTGGTGAGAATGAGAGAGGAAGAGAGAGGAGCAAAAGAAGAATAGGAGGAGGAGTCTATGGATATTATAGACCTAAACAATCACCATGCCTTCCTTTGCCACGTAGGCTAATGATGATGATGATTAATTTGCGAAAAGTTAGATTAAAATTTAATCGATCAATGGATTGATATTTGTGATTTTGTATGACTGTCATCGATATCCTTTCTTCTCTTTCCCATTCGTTTTAAAACTGTTTAAAAATTGCTCTCTTGTATTTTTTGTTTGAATGTTTTAATTAAAATTTTGGATCCGTAAATAAGAGAGAGAGAGAAGGAGAGGATGAAAGCGTGTGTAATTAAGTGAGAGAGAGTGAGAGAAAAAGAAAATCCTAACGTTTGAATGAATTGTTACCAATCCTCAATGGGATAGGATGGGGGAGTGTTAGTGATTGTCAATATATACATATATGTGTATAGCAAAGTCCAAAGATCATGCGACAAAAGCAAGCGACAATAAATGTTTATTTAAACAAGGTGGTTATAGCTTTTATTATCCAACCAAAAAAAAAATTTTATATATGAATTTTCAAATTTTTTAAAATTAAAAAATAATTTTAATTCAGTGGCAAAAAATGGAAAAGTAAGAAAATTTCCTATCAAATGGAATTTCTACAAATTTTTTCAATTATTGCAAATTATTTTGTAACAAATAAAATCCTTGAAATAGTATTAAAATTGTAATAGAAATGAATGAAAATTTTTCATGGGAAAAAATGAAAAAGTTTCCTCCACCTGTACCTCCTACTCCTCCTCCTCGTCCTCTACACTGTCAGCTGTTCTTGAGAAGAAGGAAAAATTTTTGCTGTGATGGAATTTTACCATACTCATACTTTGCTCTCCTCTTTTTTTTTTCTTTTTTTTCCTGGATTTTATCATGGATGGAAGTAATGAAGAAGCTCGAGAAAATCGAAAAAAAAATCAATACAATCGACCATTTAATTTCTAAAAAAAAATTATGAAATTTTGTCTTAAAGTTAAAACTTAAAAAATTGTTATAAAATATTTTTGCTCGAAGAATGACATGCAAAATAACGGATAAAAATTCTTTAAAGAATATTTTTGCAAATAACAAGAGCTTTTCTTTTTTTTTCTCCCCGAAAAATTTATCCCATTTAACAAAAAAAAAAAAAGAAAAGAAAAAAATCAGTTAGTGCGAGTTGTGATAAATTTAATCAACAAACTTTCACAAAATCCATCATTGTCAATTTTGTTTTTGCTTTTTTCTTTTTTTTTTTTATACATTCACAAATTTTGAAATTCAAATCCTTACATTTTATGATTTTTTTTTTAAACCAACATCATCGATTTAAATTATTTATCACCACCGATCATTATTGGGCTAGTTAATCAAAAAAAAAAGTCATCGGATAAAAGGAAAAAACAGCTGAGAAGGTCCACAAAGGTAAAATTGGTAAAATTTACATTTCATGATTTTTTTTTTTAATTTTACAAAATGTTTAGAAGTAAAATGAAAAAATAGTTGATTGGGAGAGGGTGGTCAAAGGTGATTTGCTTGTGAGCTATTTGAGGTTGTTGAAAGTACTGAAAATGAATTATTACTGTTCATTATTCATTCCTCATTTGTCAACTGCTTGGAATTGAAATTCCTTAGAAAAAATCCATCAAAATGGGGATACTTATTAGTGTAATTACCAAATTTCATTGTTTAAAAAATGAAAAAATTAATTAAAATTTTGCCAAATCAATCGATACCAGCGATTTCAATGAGCATCTGATGAACTCACGATAGCCTTACCGTTCCAAACTCATAGTGCGACAGATGTGACACGATAATGTCCTTGGAAAATGACAATAATATAATTTTTTCTTTTCTATCAGAGAGAGAGAGAGCGAGAAAGCGGAACGGTTAGAGAGTGAAAGGAATTGTTTTTTTTTTGTTTAAAGTACTTGTTGTTTATGTTTTCCTTTTTTTTCTGTGTCATTCAATTATTTCTGACCTATGAACTTTGTAGCTAAATGAACTATATTTATTGTTACGAATGATTTATTGGATTTTTTTATGGATTAAAATGAATATATATATTTTTTTTTCTTCCATTGAATACAAAATGATTGGAAAATAAAACATCCAAATGTAATCAAATAATTAATCCTTTTCAATTAATTTTTATTTTAATCTAATTCCAAATTTTATAGTAACGAATGCTCATTATTGATTGATTGATTGATATATTTAATGATTGCTTTGGAATATATCGATCGATATTATTTTTACAGCCATCAAATCAATTAATCAATCAAATAATCAATGATAATTTTATCATTTCAAACTTTTCAAATAACAAAAAATAAATAAAATTTCGAAACCTTACATCGATAACTTTATCAAAAACACATTAAAATTTCTGTAGTTTTCAAGCAATATATATATAAGAAAAGTTTGTGAAAAATTTCCTCAAGAAATCAAAATTCCTTAAGAAAATTTAAATTAAGAAATCAATGATCAGAAATTGAAAATGTAGTAAAATGAATATGCGATGGACGAATTGGAGTGAAATGTGAAAATTAAACTTGATTTTTACACTCAGCCATTTTATTGTGAAATTACAGCAAACATTTCATCATTCAATGATGCAATCTAATTATGCTAACGTTTGTATGGCAACCATCGATATAGACAGACAGACACATACATACACTCTTAGACACGCACGGAACATGAACACATACGCATGTACACGTACAAATATATGCACTCATACATATATGCACATAGATACACGTGCATATACACAACATACACTTAATACATACACACATTTCTATACACCTGCATTGTTCCAGTGCACACACTTCGATGCACACACACATACACATACACGCACACACACTGAAGCCACTTGCGAAATGTCCGTGATGAAAGTGTCAATAATTTTTGGTGAACAATTATGAAATATCAGTTGAACTTTATGCCGTTGGACGTGAATGTAATCATTTGAAAAGATAATGAGAAGGAAAAGAAATGATCAATGATCAGTGATCAACAATTATTGACGCACACATTAATCTCCGATGCTTTTTTTTTACAAACATCCTCACACAACTACCTTCAACCCATTCGTCCTCAAATTTTACTGCAAAATTTTCAAATTTATTTTCTTCCTTGCTTTTTGTAATTTATTAAAATCAAAAACAAATGTTGGTTAGTTGGAGTTGCTTGAATAATATCGAATCGTCACGTATTTGTTCAAATCAGGAAATAAAAAAAATAAAAAATAAAAGAAAAAGTTCATTGAAATTGAAAGGTATCATCGCTAAATGATGTGATGAATAACAGGATGAAGAGTTTTGCAAGAAAATAAATTTAAATTATTCAATTTTTTCATTGATTGGGGAAGAAAGGGATGGAAAATGTTTCACAGAGGGCTGACTACTTTGTCGTCGGTTTGATAAATTTTCAACAATCGAGACAAATGGAACTGATGATTTGGGAGAATAAGGAGAATGGATGTCGCAACCATCATCATCATTGTCATATGCACCCCATCATCATTATTATTATTATTATTATTATCATCATAATTATCATTCCTTTCCATGGTATGGTGAGAGCCTTAAAATCGCGGAAAGGTTTGAATGGTGTGACCAGACCGGAGCTGCTCATCTCATGTTGAGGATGTCACATCAGGACTAATACTCACCAAAGTGCTCTTCAAGGGACAAGGTGGAAGTGGAGAGACAAAGATACTTTGCTTTCGCGCAGATGGCCATGAATCTCTCCCAGCGCAAGAACAAAAAATGAGATCGATTTTGTTTTAATAGACAAGAAAAGGCTTCTCAAAAACGTCGAGATGATACCACTCACCAATATCAGACTCATTTAGTGCGCGGGATGACGTTATCATGTTATTCAGTGTTCTAGAACGAATGATCACGTTGAGTCGGATTCTCTCCAATCGTTTATTTTGAGCTTTCAAAGATAAGGACTGTATGCTGAGTTGGAAATTTGCAGACAAATTCACGGTGTGCAAATCTGATTATAATTTCAACTTGCACCTTTGAACTTTTACTCGTGTGGGATAATAAGCAACGAATGGGCTGGAGGGACGAACAACAATTTACGAAGACCTTACAAGCAGCGAATTTTCAACAATCAGAAGACATCCACGCAGGCTGCATGCACTTCATAACCACCTTAAAGCACTGCGCTTCTAAAGCAGAGATCAAAACGTCCAAGCTTACGAAGGTGAAATTGTCAGAAAATATAAGGCTGCTGATGCAAGAACGAAAATTAATGCAACGCAGCGAAGTGCACAATGTCGAATATTTTCTCCTGTACAAATAAGGAAAAAAGTGAAGGACAATATCCTCTGTGGGGAAAAAATTGAAATAGTTTTCTATGGAATGTAACGATTGTTTAGCACTGATTTAGTTGTTACCGGAGATCTCTCCCTTGGGTAACTCGAACTCGAACTTGGGTAATTATACCTTTATTCGTGTAAGAAATAAACTACAGACGCAATAGAATACGAATATAATAAAACGGGTAATGATAATCAAGGTAATTAAAAAAGAAGAAGAGCTGGTTCAGGTAGTCGTCGCCGGAGCAGTAGAGATAGTCGTCGTCGGAGCAGTAGAGATAGTCATCGTCGATTCCAGAAGTGAAGTGGTAAAACACTGACTTCGGAGTTGCAATCCAGTGCTTATATACACATCCTTTCATTGACGTGAATCAATAAGATCGCAACAAATCATTTTTGACCAGTTGGCGGGAAGAAGATTTGACATTGTGGCGCTTGGTAGGAGGACACATATTTCGACATTGTGGCACCATCTTGATCTTTGTGACTTTAACTTCGCCATTTTGGCGACATCCTCATCTTTAAACAGGTACGACTAATGCAGGCAGCAAAGGAACGAAAAAGCATGAGTAAGTGTATGAGAAGCCTGGTGCTCTACCAAAACAACCTCAAAGCTCTTCGGGACAAAGATGGACAACTCGTGACTAGCAGAGAAGAAATGGAAAGAATCTGTAAAGAATTCTACAGCGAAGTGCTATTCTCGAAGCGAAACGTCTCAGCACCAAGGTTGTCCGCAAATAAAGATCAGCCACCCTCTCCAACTCTGATAAGAGTAATGCGTCATGTCATCGAAAAAACTGCAGCCATAAAAGCATCGGGAAGAGACTGAATCACAATAGAACTTCTCAAGGTCGGTGAATACCCGATCTGGGCAGAGCTTGCAAAATTGTTTACGAGATACCTGAAGTTAAAACAGACACCTCGAGCCTGGAAAGAATCCAAAACGATCATACTTTTCAAAAAGGGCGATCGCGAAAACATCAAGAACCATCGCCCGATTTCTCTCCTCTCACAAATATACAAAGTTTACACCAAAATCATCACAAATCGAATAGTGAAAACTTTGGATGAAGCAGAACCGAGGGAACAAGCGGGATTCAGCACTACAGATCATCTCTTCTGCTTAACACAATTGCTTAACACGAGCGCTCCAGTGAGTACAAGTTCTCACTATCCCTTGTATTAAGTCGATTTCGAGAAAGCTAACAAATCATTCATTTGAAGTGCACAGAAGATTATTGATTTCTGGCTATGATGACAACTGTTGTTGCAATTTAAATTTTCTTAATAATATTGCATAAAAATTTGTGCAAATTTACCTTCGCTAAAAGCAATCAACATACTTCTTCATGAAGCTTACCTATGCCAAGCAATCGAGAAATTTTTTACATGAAGTTTACCTTTGCCAGTAATTCGAGAAAATGATTTGCTCGGAAAAAGTTTTTACAAGAAATTATCCTTCAATTCTTACCATAAAATGATAAAAATTTTCTGGATGAACGAAATTTCAAAAAAATTATATTTATTAAAACTTGCAAAATCTAAATTTGCGATATTTATTATAATAAAAATATTAATTAAAAAATTTTAAAATAATATAATTAATAACGCCCGCCAACTTCTATGAAATACCATCATTGTTGTACTACTTAATTTTCCATTAAATTTTATTTTTTCTTTATTTACTAAAACTATCCTGATTCACACGTTCCGATTAAAAATTTTTTTTTACTTCTTCTAATTTTTAAATTTATTAGCAAATTTTTTTTACATTGTAACAGTTGAAAAAAGATTGATGAGTTGTTGTTGCATCACAGAGTGAATCATGCGTAGGCAATAGTATACATACAGTAAACCTTACTAAGGTTGGCCACTATTACTATGGTAATTAACAAAGGTTAATGAGAAATAATAGATTGAAAAATTCCATGCATATAGCTTTTCTTTCATTTGGCAAATATTTAAGCTTTTTAAAAATTTGGAAAAAAAAAATGTCTTTTTCAAAAATTATGACATTAAGCTGTTTGAAAAATTTTTTATTACATTAATTAATAAACAATTAAGAAACTGAAATGATTGCAAAAAAGATTTTAGAAAATAATTTAAATAAATTGACAAAAATATTCACGTGTTAAAAAGTTTTAAAAAATTTTGAAAATATTTAATTATTAAACTTTTTCAAAAATTTTCAACAACACTGATCCATGTAATGTAACTTTATTAATTATTAATTAATAAATTTCATATTTATTTTATTGAAATAAAATCATTATTAATATTTGTATCAAATCGTAAGCGGTCGATTCCCGACCACAGACGTTAGCGATGAGCAAGGGTTTCTGACTTATGGACGTAGCATAGAATTGTGACGTGGAGACGACGCTTCCCAGCAGCAGTCCCTACAACTACGTGGGACGAAAGTTAAGAAGAAGAAGAAAAAGAGGATTTTATTGAAATAAAAAAAATACAGTAATTTTCATTCGTTTCCTTATCAATTATCGGTTACTTCAGAGAAAATGAGACCCCAAAGCGATGAACTGTAGGTGTGGCCATTTTCTCCACTATTCTATAAGTTCTAACTTATAATTTTGTAATTTATATCAAAAAAAATAATAACTTCCAATCAATCAAACAAAAAAAGAAATTCTGTGCAATTAGTGGTTTCTAATTTTTTTTTTTGAAATATGAATTTTTATGACTTTCTACCAATGCCATTAAATAAATTTATGTCTGTCTGATTGCTACGAGCAATTTACCATTCTTCGTGTGTAACAAAAAAATGAAAAAAAAAAACGGAAAAAATGAAAAAAAAAGTTTATTGAAGCAAACTTACTTGTGCAGTACGCAGATTTTCATCGTTATCTGCTGTTGCAGCGTTCAATCAAATAAGTTTGTAGTATTTTCAAAAGAATTTTCAATATTTTTTTTGTTTTTTCACACTTAAATTTTTACACACGGAATGATAAAATTTTTAGCATGAAAATTAATTTCAGGTTATTTGATCATTTGATTTTGTTTGAAATACAAATAATCAATCCGTTTCAAGGATTGAGAATATGGAAAAATTTCTATTGCAAGTTTTTTGAAAACAACAGAATTTTTTGAAATCTTTCGTTTTGTAAATTCTGTTGACTTTTTTTTTAAAAGTATTGCAGAATTTTAATTATTAGAAATTTTGCGGATTCATAGAGTAATGGATTAATCCGCATGTCAAAAGATTGATACGATACACATACAAGAGTTCAACCTCCAAGATATGTTATCAGCGACGACAGACCTTTGCGACGGGTCGGTCGGGTAACGATAGTCGCATGAAGAATGAGATGTAACAGTTTCAAATACCATGGCTCAACAATCTCCGACTATGGCCGTATAAAATACTTGCTAATTTGCCATTTCTTGGGTCATTTTTTGGTTATGGTCATTCCTCGGTTACGGTCATGCCTTGACAAAGGTCATCCATTGGTTATGGTCATGCCATCGTCATAGTCATTCCTTGGTTACGATCGTGCCTTGATTATGATCATGCTTTGACCATAACTGACCATTGGCTCATTTCATTATTCTGTCGAACAATATCACAGCGGTCAATTCACTCATTCCTCAATTCATAATTTTCATGCCATGAAAAAATTTGGATCCTCGATAAAATGCTTGTGATGATACATTGATCCATCATTTCCTGGATACGTTATCGTTCGGTTCGGTCGCAATTACGTCAATTACGTCGATTAATGCCAACTAATCCTAAATGACAACTCCAACCCTTAATGGACAATTTCATGATGAATTACAATTAACGGGCCATAATATAAAATCAGGTTGTGAGAATATATGAATCACGAAAGGAATTTAAAAAAATCTAAAACATTCGAAACCTGCGAAACTTAAAATCCTAAAAAGAAATTACGCGAAAGGAATCTAAAATTAGAAAAGGAACCTAAGATATTTTTTTTTTTTGAAATGGAAGTAAAAAACCTGGGGAACCTAAGGTTTTCGTAGAACCTAAGGAAAGGAAGTAATCTGGAAATTTCAAATAATTTCACAAATTGTGCCTCTTTTCTTTTCCTCATAATATTTGGTGTTTAGAGGTCAATTGTTATCGGCGAAATTAGAGTTAAGACTGACCTATTGTTTTAAACGATCGGTCTTTAGAAATTAAAAAAAAAAAAATCATTTTTTACTTTCGTCCAAACATTTCCATCTTTTAGCAAAATATAAATTCAAATTAAAATTTTTTTTTTTTTTAAAGAAGGTTTTACTGAAATGGCAGATGTGCAAATCATTGATGCAGCGTATGATTTCTGTCAACGTTTGAAGGCACATAATTTGTCCGTCAGGAATTCTCAGATGGAATTTGTTGATGATCAAATGTTCCTTGAAAACAGTATATTCTTCATTATCCTTGTTTAATTTATTTCATTTAAAATTCTATTATTTTCAAACTTTGCTTCCTTTCACTTCAATTAATCCGATATTTTCAGGATTTTTTGAGAAAATTTTTTATTTAAATTTCCGAAAATAAATGATTTTAAAATAATTAAATAATTACAATGATTTTGCTTAATTCTGCCACATAAGGAAGAATTTTTAGCAAATCCAGAAATGCAAAATTCGGATGTTACAACAAAATCGGATTTTGTTGAATGTTTTAAAGGATGGTAATTAATTGATGATTAATTGTTTCATTTAATAATCAATAATTCGAAAGTTATTTTAACGATTAATTTAAAAAATTATTTTCCAAGGATTAAAACCAACAATTTATTCTAACAAATTTCTGCATTATTTTTAGATGTTTCATTTCTAATAATGTTTTTCATTAATGTTTGGCCCAACATTATAAGGTCAAAGCTCATCTCTATTGTCTTAAAAAATTTGAAAAAAAAAATTCTGATGTTTGATTCTCAATTTTGTTTTGCATTAATGTTTGGCCCAACATTATGAGGTCAAAGCTCATCTCTATTGTCTTAAAAAATTTGAAAAAAAAAAATTCTGATGTTTGATTCTCAATAATGTTTTGCATTAATATTTGGTCCAGCATCATTATGAAGTCACAGAGTTCATTATTGTATTCGAAGAAATTTTTTTTGCTGATACGAATACTTTTTTTTTTCATCCGTTATATCCTCTTCTAGCGTCTGCCCAGTATTTTCAAAATCAGGTCGACGTTACATTGTTAAAGTTTCAGTTGGAGGAGGCTTAGAAGCATCTTTACTTCTACAGGTTCCTTTATTTTTTTAAAAATTTTTGAAATTGTCGAAGAAAAAAAATATTCAAAAATTTGAAGAGAAGACAGTATCATAAGTGATGGACGAAATGAAAGAAGAAACCTTAGGAAATGTGTTGTATAATTAAGGCGAAAAAAATGAAAGAAAATGGTAGATTGGAGGATGTATGCTTACCAATTGTTATCGATCACTACTATCATCATATGGTAAGGAATTTTTTTTTTTGCAATTTTTTTTTTTTTTATTTTGAAAATTTAAAATGTTTTAGCAGGAAAGATAGCTATGTTATTGCATGCAATGAATGATTTTTTAAATGAATAATTGGAATAATTATTGTTGTTAGATGTAAAATTAAAAAATTTTATTTTATAAATTTAATTTTCAGTCAAGTACATCCTTCTTCATCCTACAATTCTGCGAGTATGGTTCGCTGGAGAAATTAATTGTACAGTGTGGTGCGGTACCCATGCATAAACAATATATCGCTAAAATTCTACATGGTGTTGCAACAGCAATCTTCTTCTTGCACTCGTAATTTTTTTATTATTATCAGCACTTACATATGTATTCATCCAAAATACCGTACTCGTTCTGAGTACTATATGTTCATCATTTAATTCATTGGTAATCAGTTAAATGATGTGAAACGATAGCCATGGCGAAAAATTGATCACTACTTTTTCAAACAATTTAGTCTGAATACAGTATACAACCCAAGTACCATAGCCATTCCGATTACCGTATTCATCCCGAGTATCGTATTCATCCCAAATACCGTACCCATTCTGACTGCCGCGTTTATTTAAACCATTGGTATCAGTTAAATGATGTGAAACGATAGCCATGACGATATTTTCATGTGGTAGTAATTCAACAAAATTTGTATAACTTTTTTTTAACGGAGGATAAAAGATCTTGAACCGCATGGAACAAACGATCTGTTAGCATCGTTAACAATCTATATCATAAATGAACTTCCGGAAACTTTCGGTAACCATTGTTGCCATTGTTTTCGTTGCTGTTGTTGTTGACGTCGTTGTCGTTGTTACCGAAATTGTTGTTATTGTTGTTGCTACTATCGTTGCTGTTAATGCTATCGTTGTTGTTGTTGTTGTTGTTACATTTGTTGCCGTAGTAGCTGTTATTGTTTTGTTGTTGTTGTTGATGCTTTTGCTGATATTGTTATTGTTATCATTCTTGTTGTCGTTGTTGCTGTAATAGTTGTTGTTATTGTTGCTATTGTTGTTGCCGTTATTTTGCAGTATTTTGCAGGCAGCGTATATACCATGGGACAATTTGTACAGAAAATATATTGGTTGATCATCAGATGACTGGTCGCTTAACCGGTCTCACCGGTGCACAAGAAATTACTGAACATATGCAACGACCAAAGCAACAATTGATCTATGCCGCACCAGAATCTCTTCATCCTCAGTAAGAAATATTTTATTCATTTTAAAATTTAAAATTTCTTTTCGTTGAAAGCATTTAACTGCTACGCAAAAGTTGTAGGAATACAAACAGGAAAGCGGAAGTCTTACCACACGATATGTTTGCTATTGGTGTTGTACTTTATCGATGCTTAACTTGTCGTAATCCAAAACGAAAACCAAATGGGACAGTAAGTACCGTACTCTTGTCCAAATTTTGCCTAATTTCTGCATGAAAAATTTAATTTTGCCAATCCAATGGATAATTCATTGAAATTATATAATTGTATGATAATTAATTTTTGTTGCATCGATCGTAAGCGGGACCGCGTTTCCGACGAAAGACCTTAGCGACGGGTGGGTGGGGTAAATCTAGTCGCAGTCGCTGACGCACATGAACAAGAACTGGTCTATGCGAATCATGATGAGCAAGGGGCTTATGCACGAAGCATAGAACTATGACGTGCAGACAGACGACACTCCACAATAGCAAACCCTACAACAACGTGCAACAAACGCTAAAAAGAAGAAGAAGGAGAAGATATGATAATTAATAACGGTTGAAGTTGTTGCAGGTTGATTATCACGGAGTGAAATCATCAATTACAATACCAATTGATCCAAAAATGTGGAATACAGTGCAACTTCTGATGTCCGACCTGTTAGACATACGGCTAACAGCTGGTCAATTACTTCATACTGATTGGATTGACAATGCTATCACTACACCGATCACACAAATTTTCAATTGGAATTATTGATTGAAATATTTATCAATGATAATTCCGTGGGAAAAAAAATTTTTTTCAAATTTACAACAATCACAATAACATTGAATAGTTGGAAAATTTTAATTAATTTCCATATATGTTGTGTGTAGCGGACCCCGCATCTCAGTGGGACAAACGCTAACAAAAGAAGAAGAAGATATGTTGTGTGTATGGAAATTTATATGAATAAATGAGGGATCCAATTAGTCAACGTGTCATATGATATCCATTATTATTGAATAGAGCAATACGGTAGTTTACTTTTCTAATTTTATTAATTAAAATTTTTCAAAAAAAAACAAAATAAAAATTCACCAACTATTTATTCAATCTTACTCGTTTCTAATATTCTAATGTGAAATTTATTCATTATATATGGAGAATTAATTAAAAATTTTGCAAACTATACAAGATATGAGAGGGAGAGGGGAGAGGGGAGGGGAGGGGAGGAGGAAAGAAAAGAAACAAATTATTTCTAAAAATTAAATGAAAAAAAAAATCATCAGAAATACAAATTTCATCGAATATCATTCAATTCTAAATTTACCTTCTTCATACCACTGCTAATGTGACATGCAATATTATTTTTTTTTTCCTATGAAATCAATGAAATTTAAAAAGATACAAGAATGTTGCAAAAGCATACTACAGAGAATAAGTATTCCATAAATTGCAAAAGATATCAGGGGGGAGGGGGAGGGGGGGGGGTGGGTGAGAAGAAAGAAATGATTTTTTGCAAAAATTAAAAATTTCGAATTGTTGCAAAAAATAAAAAGAAATGGAAATTTTTAAAAATGGCAATAAAATTCAAGGAAATTTTTCGTTTTATCAACAAAATTTATCAATGATCAATTGTTTTCATTGTCAACCAATGTTATGACAGTTTCCTCGACAACATTCGTGGATGTTGAATAATCCGATGCATTCTTATCCTGCACTATAAAATAAAAAAAAAAATAAAAATTATTTTTTAAAATTTAATTACTTGAAAGTTTAATTGAACAAAAAAAAAAAACTTAAAAGTTCAAATGGAAAAAAATTGATAGCCAAAAAGTTGACAATATTTATTGATGTGAATGTAAAATTATCACGGATACTGTAATCCTTTTAACAAAGAGATTTTTTGAAAAAAAAAAATTGAAAAACAATTTTCAATTTTATATGAGCAATATATGTAACCCTAATGAACCTTTCCAGTTCTTGACCATTTTTCCTTCCGGAATCTCTTTTAATAAATTATTTTCACGAAGACAATCATAGAGTGCATTTTGTAGTCGCATAAATGTCACTGTTGAATCAGATAGACCAAATTTTAAACCATTGCTGAGGTATGCGAATGTAACTTGATTTGTTAAATCCATTTTAACATTTTGACCACCTGAACCAGGATGACCAACTAACCATTCATCCTGAAAACCAAAAAAAAAATAAAAATTTTCCACATACTATAACGAAATGCATTGGATGTTTATTCACAAGCAAAATTTACGACGATCAATTAATGCTGAAATTAATTATTGTTACATTTTAAACGACAACTTTCAATTCATTTCAGATCATTGATCAAAAGAAGGAAATCAAAAGAAGTAAAATTTGAAAAGTACAGTATCCTTTGATAGGATACTGTACTTGCAAAGGATACTGTACTCCTTATCAATTCTGAACTTGAAAACTTTTAACATACCTGGCAATTCTTCGTGTAAAAAAATCCTTTCCCGTAGCATACATTGAATGATGACAATGAATCTAATCGATTCAAAACTATGGGTTTGCGGAATAATTGTTGTAAAGTTGCCGCCGTGAACAGTTTTTCCTCGAGAACCAACGAATGAAGTTTTGCAAGTGCACGTGCAGTGCCCATACCAGTTGCTGCTGGTATATCCAGCGATCGAATTTCTGGATTGTTGAACATTGTAATAGTCTGGAAGTTTTTCATTTTTTTTGTACATTGCTAGTGATATTTGCTAAAAAAAAAAATCTTGAAAGACTTCTAATCCTTCCAATAAAAATTTGATTTATAAATAAAATTTTTTCCCAGTAATGTTTTCCAATTTCCAGTAATTTTGTAACATTTTTTTTTTTTTTATTCACGACAATGACGTAATCTTCAAAAAAAAATAAGCTTATAAGTGTATGTGTGTGTGCGTGTGTGTATATGTGTGTATGTGTGTGCGTGTGTGCATGTGTGTATGTGTGCTTGTATGCATGTGCGCATGTGTGTATGTGTATGTGGGTGTGTGTGTATGTGTGTATGTGTGCGTGTGCGTATGTGTGAGTGTGTGCATGTGTGTGTATGTGTGTATGTGTGCGTTTGCGTGAGTGCGTGTGTTGATGTGCTTTTGTCCATTTTATTTGTGTCGCTTCAGAATCCGTAAATTACTGGAAAGCTTCAGATTGCGTTAATTTACTGGAAAAATTGAGGATGGAAAAACTACTGATGGTGATAATTGATAATAAATGAAAGTGAAAAAAAAAAGAATTTACATTTCCCATCCAAGCAAAATTTCGAAACACATTACGTAGCATCCGATTCCAGAACAACAATGGTGTAAGAAATCCATTCCAAAGTATTTTCAGCAAAGCTGGATATTCGACAACTTCTCGAGCTGCTATCACCTTCGGCACTGATGCCAATCGTGCTATCCTATATTCCAGCTCAATTGGTGCACCAATCATTAGGTCAAGATCTGAAAAAAGAGTAGTTCAGGCAGGTAGCATCTGATTACTTCCACAACAACCCAAATGTTCAACAGGTATCCAAATTGATTTTGTCATTTTTATATAAAAGAAATTGATGGCGAAGAAAAAGAAAGAAATCAGCACTGGAAATGTTGCATTGCGTACGAAAATGATGACAAGTATTTTCAATACTGAATTCAAATTCAAATACAAATTTAAATTCAAAAAAAAAAAACTAAACATACTATATGGCTCAGCAACTTCTTCCTTAAAGAATTGCGACAGTGAACGTTTTTTCGGATCAATCCTACGAATCAGCTGATCAACCAACCAACCAAATGTTAAAAAATGATAACCGACATTTTCACCAGGTATCCAATTTGGTTTTTGCTTTTCAAAAATTTTCGACATCCTTTGCCAATCTCGAATATCCGCCATCTCAATGACATTATCTACATACGCTAAACCAGCCTGAAATTTTAGTAATTTTTTATTTTTGTTTTTGTTTCTTCAACTTTCCTCAATGTTAATTACCTACCACCTGCTTATTAATAACATAATTAATTAAAAATAAACTTTTCTACCTGATGTGATAGCAATATTTCCATTGTAATTGTTTCCTTATCATTTTGTCCAAATTCAGGCCAATATTTGGTGACTAAATCGTCGTATGCGACAAGACCACGATCAACTAACATTGCAAAACATATCGCACATATACTCTGAATTAGCACGAAAAAAAAAATTTCTTTTTAATTACAGTAATTAGCATGTGTGTGTATGTGATGGAATTTTAGGCTATCAGTAAGAAGTCTTTCTAATTAAATCTAACCTTTGTACAGCTAAACAACAATGTCATGGTATCGTTTTTCCAGGTTCGACATGCTGCTGAGTCAGCATATCCACCCCAAAGGTCGACGACTTTTTCACCTTTAAAGTATGCCGCAAATGCTGCACCCTCAGATTCCCATCTTTGTGTGAAATTATTGCTAAAATATCCGTTTAAACTTTAGTTATAATAATAAACTTTATTTTATTCCTAGAAACCTCAAAAGTACGTGTGTTTTGGGATTTCCTTTAAAATTAGACAGTTTTTTTTTTTGGGAAGAATAAAGATGACTTTATGTGACGTTTGTAAAAAAAAATCAATTTTTACGTCATTTACGTGAGTGATTTTATTTCTTACTGTTCACTTGTTCACTTAAAACTTTAGCGTGTTTTTGTTTTTTTTTTGTAAATTTTAAAAATTATTTAAGATAAATTCAGGAAGTTGTTCACTAAGAAGCCGAATGTAAAATGTATGTCTGAGGAAAAAGAAGACAACAATGTTATCGTCATCCTATGAGAGAACAGGTACGGAACATAATATGATGGAATAGGTGAATTTGAAATTTATACTTTTGGAAATTTCATTAAAACTTAATTAAAATAAATTTTGAAATTTAACTCTTCAATCACTTCTTCTTTCTTTTCTTCTACTGCATACTGTTTAATTGTACAGCAAAAAAAAAGAAAAGGTATATTTTGTTGATTAGAACTCAAAAAAATTAGGATTAAAAAAAAAAATTTACTAGTAAAAGTCAATTAAATTAAAATTAAATTGATTAAATTAAAATTTTAATTAAAAAAAATTAGAACTCAGCGTTTTTTTTTTCTTTTTTTATTTGCAAATGAAAATGAAAGAACATACTGAAAAACTTGTTTAACTTTGTTGAATCGTGAATCACAATCACCATCAACAATAATCGGAAGTCGTGGCATCTGCTATATATATATACATACATACATACATGCATACATACATAAGTTTCCATTTAAATTTTTTTTTTTTGAAAAAAATTCGGACAAAAAATGGAAAATGAAATTTTGTAACGAAATACTTTAGCATTTTAATAGATAGACAGACAGACATACAGAAAGACAGATACATAGACAGACACATGCAGAGACAAACAGGCACATTACATACACAGAGATTCTAGGATTTCTTTGGAGTATAAAATTTGAACTTCTTCCTTGACTGGTATTTTTGAAACCATCATCATCATCATCATACTGACGATGGGTAGTAAAAAAAAAAACTTTTTTATTTTAAATTAATTAATTTATTTTCTTCCACACTCTCCAGCATGTCTCAGCATGCATTCTTCCATTAATGATAATGATGATTTTTTTTTCTTTTTCTGTCTGACATCATTTTTCATCAAATTAAAAAAAAATTTATTTATTTATTTTTTTGTTACTTTTAGGCTTATTGCTATATTAGAAGCAAACTAAGGGGGCCTACTGCTATGTTAAATGGAAATTATTAGGCCTATTGGCATAAATTAGGCAATTTTTTTGTGGTTAAATGATTTCAAAGCTTGCATTTTTTAGCTATAATTGTTCCAGCTTCTCTATTTGTGTGCATAATGTTATTTGGTAGTGAGAAGCTCCCGGATACTTCCGGTCGATCTTTCAAGCATTTTATTTTTGCAATATATATGTTTCCTAACTTATCCAACTTTCACCAATGTCATCATCATTGTTATTATCATCATCATTATCATCATCATCATCATCATCATCATCATTGTTATTATCATCATCATTATCATCATCATCATCATTGTTATTATCATCATCATTATCATCATCATTATCATCATCATCATCAAAAAAAAAACTTCAATTAATAAAAGAGATAATTAATATTTTTTGCTAAATTATTAAAAAATTTTGAAAATTTAAGAAAAAAAAATTTCACTTTTACAAAAAAAAAAATTAATTAACAAAAATTATAATTAATAAAAAATATAATTAATTGAAAGTGTAGAAGGAAGAAAAAAGTGAAGTAGGTAAGTGGTTATATATATATATATATATTAAATTAAGGCCCAAAATAAACGTGATGGAAAGACCTTCCTCCCATCGGTTAGCATAACAAAATATTTGCCTTGAGAAACAATCGATAATTCATGGTGAAGAAAATGTGTAAGGAAGAATATTGGAGTAAGACGGTGGATTGTTTCCACACCTTCGGCTCCTTTTTACTTCAACCATTTACACCTCCTTATCATTAATGAATAATGAATACATACGGGGTTAAAGTTCATCGAGGATCAAAAATTAACTAATTAGCGGACTAATAGAAATATTTAATTATACAAAAATTAATTGAACGATAAATATTTACGAGAGCGAACAGTTGCTGTTGTCACCAGATGCGCTGCACTGGGATATGAATGCAAGGACGATAACAATGCTTTGTGTGTATGTGTTTGTGTGTGTGTGTGTGTGTATGTGTGTATGTGTGTGTATGTGTGTGTATGTGTGTATGTGTGTGTATGTCTGTGTCTGTGTGTCTGTATATGTCTTTATGTATGTATGTATACCATTGCTACTTACTAAAGCAACCAATGATATTTTGTATTAAAAATTGAACTTAATGTTTTTTTTTTAATGTAAAAATTAATTGCAATATTTAGGAGGGTAAGTATAGTAATGTCAGGTAACTGATAAAGACAACAGGTAGAAATGCTTTATTACCTGTGTAATAATTGAAGAGTAGTAAATAAGATCCATGCAATAGATGAAAACGATGTTTAATTACCTTTTTTGCAAATGAATTTTAGCAGCAACAAAACAGAATGCTTAATTAAAATGACGCAGGAAATAATCGATTTCAAGCTAAGCGCAACAAAATATTCAAACATAAGTTGGGTAAAATTTTCCTCAAACATTATGGGAAATATTGCAATTCGCATCAAATCACTTTGCCTATTCGTTGATAAAATGGTAAGGAAAATAGTATTCGGCAGAAATCATCAAATTTCACGAATACAAATGGTAAAAAATCAATTTCAAATGAGTCATTTTGACAAATGGAAAAAACAAAAAAACAAATGGATGAATCGATTTTTTTCGGCACTTTCCACTTCTATGCTGTGACGTCATCCATATCATCAGGTATTATGCTGTATCGTAGTTTAGTCATCCATATCATCAGGTATTATGCTGTATCGTAGTTTAGTCATCGAGATCATCAGGTATTGTGCTGTATCGTAGTTTAGTCATCGAGATCATCAGGTATTGTGCTGTATCGTAGTTTAGTCATCGAGATCATCAGGTATTATGCTGTGACTTTAGTTTAGTCATCGAGATCATCAGGTATTGTGCTGTATCGTGGTTTAGTCATCGAGATCATCAGGTATTGTGCTGTATCGTAAGTCATCAAGATCATTAGGTATTGTGCTGCATTTACCAGGAAAACCAATGCTACATTTTTTGCGGAAGATATCATGTCCTAAACTGAAATCAAACTTTTGTCTTGAATTCAAAATAGGTTAATCTGTTCTAACTTTGCTGTCATCATATCTCTCCATTTCAAGAGTTACTAAATGATCTTTTCAGGTCACTCACTCAATCTTTTTTTTCATTTTAATACATAAAGTTTGAATTGTTTGGATTACTTTGAAATGTCACATTGAATTATACGACAAATATATCATTTTCATTTTATAAAATTGACCGAAAATTTCGAATTTTTTTTTGCCAACTTTTACAAATTTGAATTTAGTTTTTAGAGTCTTTGAATGCAACTTAATTTAGTGCAAATTTCGTCTTACACTTCTTGCATTTTGCAAAAAGAAAAGAAGAAAAAAGGTTGGTTATACGGTATGCATAATGATGCTATACGGTCTACCTGTAATTTCGTTAAATTTAATTGATTGAAAGGTGTCATTTCTACATGGTAAATGCAAGCATCATGATTCTTTTGCATTATGGCATTAGAAACAAAGAGTTGACAAATTTCATGAGTCGTTAAAATTTTCCAAAAATATTTACTTATCTTAGAATTTATAATGGTGAGCGAAGTTCTAGCAGCTATCAATTTGATATCCAAAAATAAGGCTTCAGGGTATGATACATTCCATTAGAGCTAATTCAGTCGTCAGAAGACAGGAAAATGGCCGATAGACTGGACTAAATCGGTCCTTGGATTTTCATCCATTTAAATTTTATTCAGGTTAATTTCAAAAATGACATGTAGAGAGAATTGATAAAAAATGATTTCACAAGCATCAAACATACAATATTTCAACATTCTCGAGATGCAATATTTTAACATTCCCGAGAAGTCATTATAAACGAATATTTAATTCCTCTAATTTTAACGTCGTTTTTTTCCCCACTATTCTTAGGAGAATTATTCACAACGACAGTATTGTTAATTTTCAATGTTTCGAAAATACACCAACACTTTAACATTCTCGAGAGATTACTAAGGTTGAAATTGAAATTTTGATTTAAAAAAAAAATCAATGGCTGTCTTTCATGTACTGAATGAATAACACAGGTGGCATTCGCTATAAAATCAGTACTAAAAATGCACCTACTAAAGAATAATAATGCATTGTTTTAATTACTTTCCTAAATTTTCCATTGAATTAGTTTTTCGAAAATTTCAATTTCGCCAACTGAATTGAAGTAATCCATTCAGATATTCATGTCAAAAAAAAGAGTAGTCATAGTCTGCTTCTTCTACACAACCTCATCATTTCATTGTACTCTCAAGAATTTTCAGAATCCCTGCAAATTTAGGATTACAGTTCGTCATAAATACCAGTCAGAATGTTAATTTTACATTCTTTCCACATTTTTCTAACGACATAATTACCAACTAGAACTTCGTATTTTTTCCATTTTACAACCAAAATTACTCTTCCCAAACTCGATATCATTGATACTATATCAGTTAATATATGCAATCTCGGCAGTGTTATTGATTGAGGAAAAATATTTTCATATAAAAATAATCGAAAATCGAATTCGATTATTATTTTTACAGGCTATACTGTTCTAATTTTCTGTAATAACGTATTGACTATATTTTATAATAATGTCTATTGCAAAGTTCTATTCACAAAGATAAATTTGCAAAACCAAATAGATGGAGTGACACTTCTTACTTGAATATCTATAACAAAATTCACAATGTCGATGACATGTAGCGAAATACAAAACGATGAGACAACATAAATATTCTGAATAAAAAAAAGCAAAATAGAAGACGATGAGACAATATCAATATTCTGAATAAATTATTCTGAATATAAAGAAGGTGGCATGGCAAAAAATCACAAACTTTAAATGAAAGTAGACAAGCAAATCCACAAGAATTTTTGGTAATATAAAACAATAAATGCGCAATACACATCAAGCACGAAAAATTCAAGACTTCGCAAAAGCATCAAAGTCAGCAAAATTCGCGAATTGATCGGTTATTATAGTGGCTGTCGCACCACTTTGAGCAAATGGATCTCTGAAAAAAGAAACTGAGTGTAGGAACGGGAATTTTAAAAATTCATAAATTTACTATTTTCGCTGTGGAACACTTACACGCCAGAAAATGGATCCGATACCACAGCAGTTTTCAGTGATTTTGGCGGTGCAGGTCGCGGTGGAGGTGTCTTTGCTGGTGCAGTGATACCTGACGGAGATTTCATATTATCCGAAGCGAATGGATCCTTGCCGGAGAAAGCGTCAAAATTCGTGAATGATGAGTTAATCGTTCCCGCAAATGGATCTGTCTCAAATCCAACGCCTTTAAAATTTTAAGAAATGAATAAATTATTCTTAACTCACACTAATTTGTCGTAGTATCACATCCCCTCCACAATCTGAAATAATTATTGTTAATGAAAAATAAGAAAGCTAAAACCTGGCCGAGTGGATGCGAATGGATCTGTAGAGATGCCACGACTTTGATTTTCGGCAATCTTAAAAAATATGCTGCTTAATAATTCCTTACTTTCTTGCATTAACTTTGAAAGTCCTCATTTTTTTTTTATTTCGGCCAATCACTTACGCAATCTGCCGAAGATATCTCTATTCAGTACTAAGTAAAAAAAATCAAAAAATCCACATCAACTCTTTTTTACCTCCAGAAAGAGCATGTTTATCGGTATGGATGCTAGCATTCTCACTGGAAAACTTCTCCATATATAAAGAAAAAATCATTAAAAAATACCGGAGGCACTTCTGCGAGGACAGCAAAAAGATCATTTTTATCCTTATTGAGTGTTTCAATATCGTTGCTTTCTATCAACTGAGTGAGACGTTCGGCAACTTTCTTCAATTTCTCATTTTCATTTTCAATACGTTTTGTTGCCTCTTCAGTGTTTGCACACTTCCTTTCAAACTGAAAATAAAAATCAAGTCAAAAGAAAGAAATGTATTATTCACAAAAAATACCGTCTGTATACATTAGAGAGCAAATCAACACTAAGCAAAAACAACCTAGACAATGAACACATTTTTGCAACTAAATTTAGTAAAAGAAGTGTCCAATACGAAATTAAAATTCCAGATATTGAAGGAAAAATTTTACGGAAATGAACATTATCCAAGAAATAAACTCAATAATACAAGTTCCAAAAAATTAGACAAACATTCGTAAGTTCCAACGACGCTTTTTCGATAGCGGCATTATGCTCTGAAAGTGTAAAAGACAGTTTTTTCTTCTCCTCTTCTAAAGAATGAATTTCTCGTTGAACATTCATCAATTCCTCGACTGCCTAAGAGAAAAAAAAAACATGGATTACGTATAACAGATTCTTAGGCTTTGGAGTTCATATTCACTGATAATAACCAGCAAAGAATGATATACCTCCCGAATAGCAATAATCGTCTAACTAATTAGCAAAACAGTACTGTTTTAAAAAAGTCATTTTTAGTAGAAACTTTGCTCTTATTTTTTCAATTACAATCAAATGTTGATTGGAAAGAAAATCCAGGCCATGTACAGAAGTAAAAAACCGTTTTTAGAAGTAAAAAGTAAACACAATTACTCACAGCTTTATCTTCTTCATTTTGAGTACTTTGAGAATGAAGTTCGGCCAGCCTTTTTTCCTCTTCCTTAATTTTTTCCATGGACTGTTCCACATTTCGTCCAAGTTGTGCAATTTGTGAATCGAGCGCTTCAAGTCGCTTTTCTGCTTCATCTTTCTGTCTTTCCAACTGTGCTACTGTACTTTCCAATGTTGTTAGTTCAATCTGAAACTCAAAAGTTTCAAATTCAAAGTGATTTTTTTTCATTCTCATTTAATCTATCAATTTAAAATCTTGTCAATAAGAAGCCAGAAAAGTGCCCGTTAGCACAATGGAATTATAAATACCTGCTAAAGTAATTAAAAAAGACATCCAAAAAATGAAACCACTACTAACACAATCCCATAAACATAACCTGAATTAGTTTCAAATAAATAAGTACCTTTAAATTTTTGATTTCGCTGTTCTTCACGGTCATGTCAGCTTCAAGTTGGACGATTTCTTGATCAGCTTCCCGACGATCTATTACCAGTTTATCAATTTCGTGCAACAATGCATCTAGTTCATCGTTTCCAGTTGGTACTGTACTCTGCTACATATTGGACAAATAATACTTTTTTCCTGGGGCAACTTTACTGGTTTCTGATTCTACAGACATATCCTTTGATTGTAACATCAAAGATCATCAGTTGCGAAAATTCACCAATATGAAAGAAATACCAACATGAACCAAACTTAAAACAATTGTATTAAATAAGCTACCATGGTATATCCGCTATTCACGCTAGCTCCAGAGACTTTAACTGTTCGAAATGAAGGTGGTATCAAATTTCGCGGCAATGTTGATGGTACTGGTTCTCCTCGTTTGTGATTTTCAATCATGTACATGCTAAAAAATTTTTCCGTAAAATACACCATAAACGACTTTTTTTTTAGATCAGCGGATTTAAAGGGATTACATTAGAGAAAATTGTTCCAAATTCAGCATTCCATTCTTATTGAAATCCACAAGCGACCAAAGTAACGCCAATGTATTTTGTTCTATACCTGTTGCAAGCAAAATATCACGAACATCTGCACCCGTAACAAATCCATCCTGGTTAGTATCCGCCTGCAATGTTCAAATCGAATAATTTACATCGCAAATTCTACGAAAGGAAAAATACAAAAAAAGTTATAAAAACGTCAATGCAACAGAGGCTACCAAACACCATAAATTCAAACAAATCAAATCAACCAAATAAAAACTTTGGTGTTGGAAATGGAACAAAAACTACTTCCAACACTGAGATGTCATTGAGAAGTGCAAAAATACCTGCTGAAAACTAGCTTCATAACAAGTTGACTGCACTGGCCATGCTGCAGCAGGTGATAATGAAAGAGGTGTTGACTAAAACAAACAATAAAAATTAAAAACGATTCACTCGCAAAATTAGTGAAATTACGGAAGGCTTTTACGCAATAAAACTAACAAAGGGCGTTGGTGTATTAACGCCTGCTGGTTGGACACTTCGTGATCGCAACCTTTCGGATTCTGGATGTTCAGAACCTTCTAATGACACTACTGAACCAGTTCTCTGACGACCATCTCTCAATTCTAAAAAAATTCTTATCAATTCCCATAAATTATTGGCAGAAATGTTATTTTATCATCAAAAAAGCCTTACGAGACACCGGAACTGAATGAATATTTGAAGAAAACTGCACAAGACCGCGTTTCGTCGGGTGAATTAGAGACGGTGGTAGAACATTTGGTACTGGTTCTCCTTGAAGAGCACAATAAACGAGGTGTAATGCAGCACACATTTCAATGCGATCAAGCTTACCATCCTGGAGAGAAATTGAAGCAAGCATTACTTTGAAACTTCCATTGACGTGCGTAAGTATTAACTGTATACTGCAGATAATGGTGTGAAATGGGTCTCCAATATGTATGCCTGCTCAACAGTAACACCCAAGAGAACAAGTGGTAAACATATCCTAACTGCTCGGCTTGAATATTGATAAGGCAAGCCAAATGTAATCAGTTAATTTTGTAAGTTTTAGTTTACCCTGTCCATGTCAGCCAGCTCCCATATCCTCGCTAACGACGAGCTTGAAAGTCCTGAATTTAGCAACACAGGCCGTACCTGCAAATGACTGAAGTAGCGAAGACATACAAGGTGAAATACTAGGAAAAATTTAGAAAAGAACAACGTATTTTATTCCACTAAGACTAATAACCATCAAAAATTTTCAATACCATCAGATAAGTTATATCAATGGAAAATTCAGACAGTGAGTGACACTAATAATATACAAATGACTTCTGCGCTAAATATGCATCACCTCACCTTACTACCAGCTACTTTCCCTTCAACTGGATTCAAACCATCAAAAATGGATTCGTATTTCGCCTGATCCGTTGAACTGATTGCCCAGTTTTCATTAAAATTGGCTGATGTGGTACCAAAATTAGGCATAGATGGCGTAGCAGACCTCGATGCAAAAGATGGAGCTTCTAGTTTAAGAAACAAAGAATTCCATGCGACTGGTTGTCCCTGTTGAGAAGCTGCCACCAATTTGAACGCAATAAAAGCACCAGTTTTATCCAAAAAACCTTTCCGATTATAATCAGCTAATTCCCAGATCTGAAAATAATAAAAATACTTTTGTTTTTGATTTTTGAAATGTTTTTTTGGGGGACATTGAAAATCCGAATTAGAAAAAAATGACACAACCTATACTCTTTTATCTAAGCATTATTAGCACCCTGTATTTCACAACAATTTCTGTAACACGGAACAGTTACTGTGGCACTCGTACACTTTTAAATAATTTGAAAAATAATTAAGTACTTGTCCCAAAGTTGCAACATTCAAATTGGATCGTTTCAAAAATGCTGCCGCTTCTTGTGCAGGTACCAAATCTTTACCTCGCATATTCATCTAAAAT
Organism: Madathamugadia hiepei; assembly: GCA_013365335.1. Taxonomy (NCBI): domain Eukaryota; kingdom Metazoa; phylum Nematoda; class Chromadorea; order Rhabditida; family Onchocercidae; genus Madathamugadia; species Madathamugadia hiepei. The sequence continues at coordinate 31,502 of JABVXS010000376.1, forward strand.
ATTTCAATTCAATTAATAGTTGAAGGTAGATGACAAATTACTTTCATTCTGAAATCAATGCGATAATTTAAATTAAAATTTATGATAAAAAAATCTCACAATTTTTAACCACCAAATCATTTCACTTTAATTATCCAATAGTTAAAGTTTCATTTCAAAAATCTCTTTTGAAACAATTAAAAACCAAAATAAACCTCTTTGTACAAATTTTCATAAATATAAGTATGTGGTTGTGAGATCGTTGTAGTTGAGATATTCATGGTTCAGTGGTTACACAATTAAGCCAAATTTCTTTGAAATACCTGAAAAAGGGATTAAATTATCTCGTAAAATATCTTTTTCCTTCTATAATAACTACATTCATCAACACCCATTTTATTCAGCAACGAAACCTATCCCATTCTCGGGTAATGTGTTGCATTGCCGTTGCATGCTTCTATTGTTGTCAGCTTGTCGAGATTCATTAGTCCTCGTCGATAAGCTTTGAAATATGATGTTGACCGGAATGCAGATCAGTTCCGGTTGTTTTTTTACTTACTTCTTGCACTTAAACGTAAAACATTTTCAGCGTGCATGTTTGAAGTTTCTCAGGTAGGAATGAATTATTAGACGACAAATGTTCTTCACCCCTACAATTCATTATTAAATGAAAATGAAATGCTCCGTCATATTTTACATTAAAAAATATTTTACGTAAATATCACCTAAGAGAAGCGGAAGTTCACGTCTGGACGATTTCTCAAAAATCATTTTTCCACGTTCCCCAAAAAAGCAAGATTTCATCCATAAAAGAAAAATCCTGCCCACATGAATGTAAAGCTAATAAAAGTTTCAATTACTATCAGGAAGCAAGCATCATAGTAGAAGCATGTAATGCGAAAATGACGTGGAAATCATCTATTATATTGAAAATGTTCAAATGTCTCAGTGTAGAATTGCAAGTGAGGAGAGAGTAATTACTGTGTTGTGAAACTTTTTATTCAACATTTTTAATCCACGTTATTCCGATATTGGCAACTTTATACGACAACTTTTATTCCTTCGAAAATACGGTAACGTGGATTACGCTTCCTTGGTAAGCGATCTTTAATTGCTCCCTCGAGATATTTTCGATTGTTTCGAGATTGCTTCCATTTGATTCGTCCTGACCAACCTTATATCACATACTCCTTCAATCTCAACTGTTGTCCAATCATTTTCCGTCCATGCAAACATTATATTGCATTCCTGTTAAAAATGTTTCACAATATCGGTGACATTTTAAACAATTCCCAGGATAATTATAAATGATCACGTGAAAGGATCAATTTTCTCAGGTAGAAGAATTTTAAAGTCATACCGAAAATCATTACAACTTTCAAAATTCATAATATGAAAAGCGTTCTAGAAAAAAGGAATTTATGCCTATAAATTCTTTTAATTTTTTTAATGAATAACCTGCTGATGTATTATTGGGATTTTCAGCTGACAAGTTTTCAAACTGCTTAATGCCACTATCTGCAAAAATTGTGAATATTTAGAAAAAAGAAGAAAAAAAAGAAGCCAGAAGTTTTGAAACAATTTTCTCCTTCATCAAATCATGGTTTGTCACTATCATCGCGATACAATTAACATGGAAAAATAAAATAAAATAAAACAAAGCAAAGCACACACATTTTTGCTGCATAAACTTTGTGCGTTTGTTTGGAAAAAATTGTACGTTGCGTAATAACTATTTGTTTGGCTGTTATAAGTTCGTATAACTGTTGCTTTCAATGACTGACCTGAAATCAATTAAAAGAAGAAATATATTTCTGAAGTGACATATCTGCGATAATGTTACACAAAAGTTACGCACCTGGTATTGGTATCCACCAATTAGTTTCGGAATTTGGTAATTTTGAATTGGTATAAAGCGTTCCTGACCTGTACAGTATTCGCTGAAATGATTTTTTTAGAGATATGATCACTTAATTATTACAATAGCAAAATAGTTTTGCATACTTGTACAACAAGTCGGTTACTCAAATCTAACTTTCCAAAGTTGATCATCCAGGTCAGAATCCCCCCTTCCCTCAATCATATTGAAGATTAGCTATTAGAGGTTCCGAAGTCCATCAGAACTTTCATCTTTGATATAAATGAAATTGAATTGGATATATATATGCCTTAATTTTATTCAACCTGAAAAGTAGCACTGCCATTATTTCTCAAACTTTTGTCATTTTTTTTTAATTGTGTGTTTTGTCTATAAAGAGCTTCGAAATTCGTCTTAGTATCATATTGGTCGGAGGTTGCTTGGTACTACCGAAGATTTTATTAATACTTAAAGATATTTTAGGCACACAAATAGTTTCAGTTGGTGTTAGCTTTGGTCATTAATCATATTTTCACATCTTAACGTTATCACTTCGAAATGTTAAAGTATAATTTCGTTAATGTTTGTGCATTCTTGTGTTGCGTTTATTGTTCTTTATTTTATTAATAAATGTTTAATTACATGAATTTAAAAATTCGCCTCTAACCAGAAATCAACAATCAGTCTAAGCTAAATATATCCCTAGCTTATCATTATTGGCCCTTTGTTGAACATAACTTTCTTGTTGTAATGGGAAAATTAATCAGAAAAAATTTTTCACCAAAATATTCCTCCATTAGATTGGTTATGTGTTAGTCTCACAAGTATACTACCCATAAAGCACTCTCTAATCATATCAGATGTCTAAATATTATTCATATCATTCCTATCACTGATGATAGCAATAATCCTTATCAGTGAAAGCAATCAAATCTTTGTATGTTATAGTCACAAACTGTTGTCTTGTCTTTATTAATACTTAAAATCTTCTTCTTCTTCTTAGCGTTTGTCCCACGTGGTTGTAGGGTCCGCTACTAGGGAGCGTCATCTCCACGTCACGGTTCTCTGCGTCGTCCATAAGCGAGAAACCCTTGCTAATGATACGCATATACCAGGTATTGTCCATGCGCGTCATCCGTGGAGAACGCCTTAGCATTCATGCGACTACTAGATTTACCCGACCGACCCGTCGCTAAGGTCTGTCGTCGGAGCATTCATGCATCAACTAATTAACTTAATTAACATTAACAAACTTTCTGTTATCTCCCTATTATCAGCGCTTCCTTCACCACTGTTTGTTGACAATGGTAAGAA
>JABVXS010000377.1:0-34571 GCA_013365335.1 Madathamugadia hiepei
GTGTGTGTGTGTGTATAGATGACTGTGTATCTACGTGTTACGGTAAAATGGTTAGTGCAATGAAATTTTGACCAACTCCGCCTCGATGAGCTAATATTTGAAGCTTAAATCTGATCCCGCCCTTATAGAAATAATGTGCTCATTGAAACAACCAGTCACAATCGGTAATAGCTGAATCCTTCAAATTTCTCAACCCAAAATTTCGAAATTCATCACCGACGGGCTAATAATTAAAGTTAATTATTAAATCATACTGAAAAGAAATTACTTCCTTTATTATAACAATTTCTAATTTAAGCAGAATCGTCCACCTCTGTTGAAATGGCTTTTTTTGTTCATAATTTATTACAACCAGTCGAAGAACAATCATCATCAGTCAGGTACGATTTCATAATTTTCAGAATTCCTTTTTTCCCCTTTCTTACTTTCTCTCTCTCTCTCTGAAGAAACAGAATTTATTGAAAAATTTTCTTGAAATGATAATATTGTTGTCGCTAATTTAAATTCTGAAATTGTTTTGCAACTAATGATATTTTTTGAAAACTTTTAAAGAAAATTTAATGATTTTCAATTTAAAACAAACTTTCCTTCTTCGCAAGATCGCTTTTTTTAATTCATAATTTACTGCAACCTGCACATAATAAATTTCACTCCCCCATCTTATTATTTCAATCTCACCACATTTTTAGTATTTAGGCAATTAGAAGGAAATCAGTAATCAATGAATAATTTCTGAAGGTATTCGTGGAAAAAATTTCTATGTATAATTTACGCTTTCATTTTGATCATTTTAATGAAAAAATTTTAAACAACTGTGGAGTTCCTAGGATAGGATTTTTTTAGGTTGGAGTTTGCAGAAATATCAAATTTTAATAAATTTTGGTGTTAATTATTGATAATGAAAAGTTAAGCGATTGCTGAGTTGTAGCACTTGACTTTAATTCCTGATAATTGAAGAAATTTTCCGTTTCACAACAAAATTACTATTTTACAAAAATACCATTTCCAGGAATATTAATGATGGAACAGGATTTCGTGGTAAGACGATTGTTACATACAAAAGCAAAGAAGTAGCACCATATTTGACTGATTTTATGGGCTGCTCCTATAATTCGCTGGAATGGTATCAAGCAGCTAATTGTTTCCGGACGGGTATTCAACACCCTGTTGATCATTCAGCTAGCCGGCTGACCAGGGAATATTATCCATTTATCACCCGTGTGTTTTAATTTCGACCAATAAAATTTGAGCTGTAAATTCAAAAGTGAAGAAATACATTTTTGAACAACTTTTCTTCTCCTAGCAATAACAATTAAATTTTTACTAATTTAATCAAATAATTATCAAGCTAATATTTAAGTTTATCATCGCGATATAACGTTTATTCAGTTTTGCAAAAAAATAACGAAAACAAAATAACTAAATTTTGATTTAAACATTTTTTAAAATGTTTGTCACATTTTTATATTCAGTATTCCAAATCTTTCCAAAATAATTTTTCACCAAAAATTCTACTGAAATCTTCAACGAAACTTTTTAGAAACCTACCGTAGTTAATATTAAACAGATGGATACTTTTCAACATTCATTGATATAACTTTTTAATAATTCATTAATTTCAGGTTTATGTATCAATGATTTTCAAATTGTATTTCTGTTCCGTATGAATTAAAAATTTAGTTTACCATTTTCTTTGATCACTCTAATTAGTCCGAAATAGTAAAAATTGCTAATTAACTGGATGAAATATTGAATTATCAAAGATGATTTTTGTTTTCTTTGCATTCTGTTCAATCGGATCATTGTTAGAAAATTTGATTATACTGCTTTTCATTCGGTTGAATTACCTGCGATCCTGCTACAAATTCCACATCTTTTTTCTACCATACCTGTCTCTACCTTACATTACTCCTCTAATTAGTAATTTGACAATGTTTGTTTAACAGGGATGCGGTAAGCTTTTGATGAAGAAAAACGTTTGTTTTGATTTTATCCCATCTTTCTTCAGTTTACTCACTATCCCCCACTACCCGAATGGTAAATTATCCGGAATGAAAGAAAATGTAGGTGGGGAGAAAGGAAAATAATGAGGACACCGATACTTTTTCATTAGCAACCCGATTTAATTATTTCACTAATGAAGAGATTTTTTTTGACAAACAATCCGATGAGTCATTTCAACACTTCAGAAATACCGTATCCACGACATGCTCATATGAAATAATTGGATTCATTTTTTACTTCAACTAGATTGAGCAATATTTTAAAGAATAAATGATGATAACATAGGATTAGTACACATTTTGGGTTTCTTTAAATTTTATTTCTTGAAATTTACAAATGTATTATTTTTCAGGATGTCATCCACCAGGATTGCCATGGTTGCTGCAAGCTTACTCACCGAAATTGCAACATAAGCGAAAGGGTGGTCAAATTCGGTTTACGAATGAGCAAACCAATGCATTGGAACAAAAATTTGACAATTATAAGTATTTGTCACTGCATGAACGAAGGAAACTAGCAAAAAAATTGCAACTTTCTGAAAGACAGGTCCATTCCTTTCATTAGTCAATTAATTATAATTGAAAAATCAAGGAGAAATTTCCATTTCAAATTGGAAAAATTGGTAATGATTTTTAGGTGAAAACATGGTTTCAAAATCGACGAGCCAAATGGCGTCGAGTTCGTAAGGATGAAGACGATGATGAGATTCCTGTTGGTACCGTAATCCATCCAATGCCACAACTTATACATTATAATCAGCAACAGTACCACCATTCCTCCTCCCTCAATACTCAAATATGATAAACAATTATCTTTGGGTTACGGCATTCTGCACTTAATACAATACACTTTTTGATCTGTTAAATCAATTCCAAAGTGAATTTTCTCAGTGTTCACCATAGTATCATTCTGTACAATGGGTATTAGTAGATACTGTACTACCAGCAGATACATTACAGTATGGCAAGTAGCAGCTATCAGATTGCAGATATGGCAATCTTACTGTATTCATTTGGGGTTAAAGCTTGCGCTCGAAAATTCTTGTAATCCATATTCCAAAACTTGTAATCCGCATTTCGCCTTGAATTCACCATAACTTTTTCACCAGGGAATGTCACAATGTTGACTTTGTCAAATGCCTTTTAGTGAGACTTCATCTCTCATCTTAGTAGACAATACTTAACTTACACTTATGTACTGCAAATCTTCATACATCCTGATCCATTTTATAAAATTGTATGTAAGAATATGGAACTGGAACCTTTACCTATTTCTTCGCAATTACTCAGATTTCAGTTTGATAATTCCAAGCAAATGGAAATTACATGAAAACAAAGTTTGCTTAAAGTACCGCATCTCGCAACCCTACAAATAAATGAAACTGCCATAACTACTTGCATCCTTCTTTATTATTTTGTACCCCACAAAAATAAAAAAGTCACATGATTGTAAAATTTTTGATTAACATATAATATAAAAGTCCTCCCAAATCATTTCAATTTTTCCAAGAATTTGTGCAAGCAACTGGTGGGTTGGAGCTTTATTTCCAATTGGCTCAATTGTTACCAGGAAAAGGCAAATTTATCATTAGTTGATGAAGGTCAAAAGATGATTCCGGGACAGGTGTTGCACTCATTAATTACCAACCTAATTGAAACAGTAAAATTTCATAGAAGGATAATTATAGTATATATAGCTATGCCGGTACCAATCATCAAAAAGAATATGAATCCATTTGAAACTTGGCCTCGTCAATCCCAGAATACCAGAATTCATTACCAGAATATTATTTTTCCGGAAATGACCAAATCAACAAATGTCGAGCAGAATTTCATTAACGACAAAACATCCCCGCAGCAATCAAAGCGGAAGGCAACGATCATTCGCGCTGGCTCATTACGTAAGTCAGTCACGCGCGTTACTGTTGATTATTGAGAAGGTATTTGAAATTGACCAAAATTTAGAAGCATCCCAGCAATATCTGGTTTACAAGGAAAGTGATTATTCCAATGATTCCAATGGTTCGTCAACCATCGTCGCATTTGATTCTACGTCATCGCTGACTGCGACGTTGACAACGGCATGTACTACGACGTCACCATCTTCGGCAACTTCCGAAATATTCCCAACACCATTTATCGAAAGTGCTTGGTCGATCATGAAGAAGAAATGCGAGGAATGATTAGCGATAATCGATCAACAATATCCTGTTGAAATTAACGGAAATTTTAGCAAATAAACAATTTTGATTTCAGGGTTTTCTGGGAAAAAATTCGAATGAACTGGAAAACAACCACTTGTAAATGCTGTATTTTTGACAAAAAAAATAATTTTCAATTGTTGCAACTTTTCCATCCATCCAATTATTCCGAATTCTCTCCCTTCTTTTTTTTCTCAAAATACAAATTTTGCAAAAATTGAAGCTAAATAATAAAATTTGTTATAAAGCTTTCTTTGCAATGCAAAAAAAAAAAAATTTTCACATGAAAAAAATTTGTGAAAAAAAAAACTGAAAAATTGTCAATCACTTTTTTTCAAACTAAATCAAACAATTCAATCAAACAATTTTTTCCAAATAAAAATTATTGATTTGCTCAGAAAATGAAGAAAATTTTGAATCGCTCCAATAATTATTTTTGAAGTGTTTGTTTTTCAGCATTTCTGATCAAAATTATTTCATTCCCTAATAGCCGCATGATTTCAAAGGTTAAGCCAGCTACAAAAATTGTTTTACAATTAATATTCTCCAATTTTTGGGAACTCAATGATTTTCCAATGATATCTCAACAATGACTTCAGGTGGTTAAAATTTTATTATCATCATCATCATCATCGTCATCTTGAGTCAATAACCAATTTTTTCTTGTGATTTTTTTACTCCCTTTGCTATATTGCTATTTCATTAAAAGGAAACAGAATTAAATTAATTTGTAATCCATTTAGACATACTTGAAATTGGACGAAAACAATGTTTTATTTGCTTGCAATGCTTCATCTCGGGTTTACTTTAACTTTTCACCATGTTCTGAATTAAACATAAATATAAATTAATATTTTATTCGGTTGGATATGCATTGAAGTTTTTATTGGATGGAAAAATTAGTTTGTTAAATTTGGTTGAATTAATGGAATAAGAAGGCTTATCTTAATCTCTCATATGTATGTTTAAATAATAATTCCAGAAATTAATTGTTTCAATGCCAATAAAAAAGAAGTAGCGTAGTTGAATCACGAATCTCGGATCCCGAATATTTTTTTGTATCGAAATTTTTACTGTTCCAGTGCCAAATGCCATTTTAGGTTACTCAGCTCATTTTAATAAGGTGCACGAAAGTGCAATGCTTCGTAAATAACCATCATGATTGTTCATTAATTAATTAATTATTCATATTTGAGTAAGCAATTTGAGTAGGAATTTTAAAAATAAATTTGGATAAACAGTTTGAAAAAAAGATTGAACTTTTTAATGCTGATTTTCGGAATTTTCCGAAACTTCCAAATGATTTCAAACATACAGACTTTTAAAAACATACATAGGTTTGTCCAATCACATAAAAAGGGAACTGTGAATAAAATTTGGTGAAAAATTATTGATTCAAATAATGCAAGAAATTATGCAAGGAACAATTGATAGGATGTTGTTTTAATTAATGAAGCTAACAAAATATTAAGCAACCATACTTTACATTGATTCCATTAGGTGGATAAATAACAATAAATTATAATTAATTCGCTATTCGAATTTTAGCAAAATTCCCTTTGTCATCAAAATTAATCATCAAAATCCGATAAATCTTCGAAATTCGGATCGTGATATTCGGTAAAACGATTTGGTATTGGCTTATTCCTGGAATTAAACATAGTTTCTAATTGTTTTGCCATAATGAATGAAATATGAATTGGACAATTTCCAACCTTGCAAGACTATCAAATGTGACAGGATTACTTTCACGCACTTCTTTTCCAATCGATTGAAACCGATGCTCCCAAAATGATGGTGTACGTAGGGCAGCACTCAGGTATGATGTACCGGCATTACGCCAATCCGTGTTACCCTTAAGCAAAATTTCCATATACTTCACTGAATCTATTGGTTTTCCTTCTGTTACCTTAATCTGGAAACTCAAAAAACTTACTTCCTGAATTACTAGACAAATTTACTTACTTCCCACCACATTTTCCAGTTGCTTGATGAAAATTCCAAAAAAAAAACCAATAAGACCGAACTAAAATCATTCGATTTCCAAAAAGGTTACACGTGAACTTTCAAATTTTTGAAAGACCACATTTAAAAAAATAAAAATTTTCAATGAAGAAATACCTTTGTGAACATGTGAGTTGATATTGGTGCATTACTTTTGGAACTTGATTCACGTAACAATTTCTCCTCCCATGTTTGTGGCCTAGAAATTAATTACATTATTAAGATTGAAAAACAAAAAAAAAAAGGAAAGAGAAATTGAATCGGTGACATGTGAAACCACCTTAATAGTCTTTTTTCAATTAAAATAACAACATGTTGTTGAAATTGAAAAGAAAAATACCCTCGTGGAATGTATTTGCCTTCTGGACGCTTGAATAGATCAACAGAATATTTCAAATCAAAATCGAAATAATCCGGATCATCGCGATTCGGACGACTGTAATACGGACGTGGCATAAATGACTGAAAGTTCAACAAAATTAGGGAAAAATTTTGCATGAAATATTATCAGTATTAGTCTTAAATTAATTGTTATAAAAATAATATATTTAAGCGGCGAAATTAAGCTTTAGTGGATAATAATACAATGATAGTTTTTTAGATGTTACAGTATGCAACAATCTATGTCTCAAACATCATAAGAAATGCTAATATAAATATTAGAATAAGCCTCTGTGGTAACCTAGGAATATTAGTATAAGCCTCTATGATAACCTAAAAATATTGGGATAAGCCTGTATGATATCCTACCTTTCCTTTACCCTAATTTTTTTGCATATTTTCAAATATTTGAGTATCTTGAAAGAGGATCCTTCAAAAATTTTTATCTCACAAAACTGCTCGCTCATTAATTTTTGATAATTTTTTTTAAATCAGTTGAAATTTTCGGCTTTTCGAAAATGTCCGTAAATTACAAGCGTACAAAGCTATTATCAAATGAACATAATTAAATTTGCTTAAAGGTAAAAATCAAGATAATTATACCCTAACAATTACCAATCAAATTTACATGAAAATCAGTTTCATCCGCGAATGCCTCGGAGATACTACCAGGTGCTGGAGTTGGTCCATTTCGAAAATCTCGTGTTGTCATTGATTTCATCGAATTTGGTAAAATTGACGTTTTCAACAGGCGCGCTTCAATGTCAACTGCTTTTTGATCATACCGTGCTTCAATTCCTAGCGAAGAGGATACATTTGGTGCTGCGTATGGACCTTCAATAAAAACATTGTCATTATCCCTCAATACTTCCATTACCTTTATACCTGTTATTGCAAGCATCCGAATCATGCTTAGCGGTAATAAAATTCTAAAATTCCGTAAAATTACGATTATGATAGAGATTTGGAGTGGTATTGGGTATGATTGATGATGTGTATTTGTTAACGACAGCTATTTGTTAGTTAAAATTGATCGTGTTGTTCACAAACTTAGATGGTTACTGTTACTTTCACTATCCATAATGGATGATTGCAATATTACAACCGGAATAAGTCTTAATTACTGACAAACGATACCAACAACAATCATACTTACAACTTCAGCAGCTCTACACGAATGTTTTGAGAAGAAAATCAATTTTAAATGTGGCCAATGAGTGAAAAAATTTTCTGATTCAAATACAGCTTTCTTCCATTATTACCTTCAGATTTATACCATCTTCGTTTGAATTCCAGTCTTTTTCAGTGGTGAAAATTTTAAAATTCGGAAAATTACAATTGAAAATTGAATTTGTCCAATTCAAATGATTGAATTTTTTTCGCTTTTTTGTTCAACAAAAAAAAACTTGCCCGTTTCATGATAAATGTTTGTAGTTTGCGGATATGATGCATGATAAGTTGGCCTTCGAATCGATGGACTGCGAATTGATAATTCTTCAAAAGGACTTTCTGAACGTTTTTTGCTACGTTGTACAAGTTGTGAATCATTAAATGCTGCTTCTTCAATGCTTCGTTCAGCATTTTTACGAACCTGAAATTTTTTTTTGGATTGAATTTTTTAGAAAAAAAGAACTTTTCAGGAAAGCCTAAGTATAACACCCAGCACTACAGTATCCTGAAATCGGCAAAATGGAACCTGAACAGTTTACCGTATGATAAGAATCTTTAATAGAATCCTGCCATAATTTCCATGCAGGTTTCCTCTCCTCAACCAATGCATCATTTAAATCACTGAAATCGATTCGCTTGAACGATGGCGTATGCATCGGATATCGATTACTGTAAAAGTATTTGGATTTTTTTCGAAAATAATTTCCAAGTAATTTATATTTTTTGCACATTTCAAATTATTTTTTAAATGTAATTTTCAATGAACTTTTGCAATCCTTCAATACAAACGTACCTCCTAAATTTCTCGGGTATTTTCAACGGAAAGTTAGAATCCAAGAAAGAGGTCAATAATGTAGAATCCAAGGAAAAAGTCAATTATCCCAAATAATACAATAATTATTTTTATTACTTTTGCAGGACTGTTTTCATTTTGCATTATTAAACGAACTTCCAATGTTTCCCACTAAACATCCCGGGAAAATTCGATGAGCCCAAATTGACCATTTTTCACGACAAGATAGATAGAGGAGAGTAATTGTGATCGCTACTTTACCTTTTCTCCATGGGTCATCCAGTTTATAAGTTGATTTTGTTAAACAAACGACCCTTAAAAAATAAAAATTTGTAAGCATCAAACCTGGTAGAAAATGAGGTGAAACTGGATGAAGTGAAATTATGAGGGTGGCTGTCATCAAAGTCGGTTTTACTAACGCATAATTTTGGAGTTGGACTGCTATCGATTACTGAATGTTTCGAACTTTCTGCTTTCACATCTTCCTAAACAATTTTACTAATTTAATGCATACAGTATGAATATTTTACAAAGCATATGCTCAACAAACATCAGATCAATTGGGGTCCGGAAAGCAAAAAGAACAGGCCTAAAAGGCATATTATCCAACTAGGACACCGAATACAATCATAATTATTGTATTATTAGAGAAAAGCAAAATGTTACTATAATAGAGCAAGGAAAAACTCATTTAACTGCATTTTGAAAAGGTTACTGGGGTTACTGCAGGAGATTACAGTAGAAGAAAGGATTACCGTAACCGATGGTTTATTTACAACCAAATTTGGTCGATCGCTCTGTTCAGTACTGCTGCTACTGCTATCCATCTTGTATGAATTCAACCAAAATACCACTTCTTACATTATTAAATTATACAGTATCACGAAAGATGCAAGACATATATGCGAAGTTTTCATCTCAAATTTCCCGGTATTCCGCGGTAGCATTCAATCAGTTTTTTCCTGTAGTACATACATTTTTTATGTGCAGTAAAGGAATCAAATAATAATTCAGAAATTTTGCTGAAAGACATGAAACTCTTTCTGCTCCTTAAAGCAATTTCTTAAATTAATTTCAAAAATGCTCAATTTTTTTCCAGCTTTAAAAGATAACTTCACGTATATTTGATAGATTTCGCGTTTACGTTTCATAAATCATTGAAGAGAGAGAGAGAACAAAAAACAAGAAAACAAACATAAATGAATGGGTAAATAAATCAATAATTCACTGATTTAAATAAACGGATAAAGAAGCAATGAAAACTTGAAAACCAGATTCCAGCCTAATTAATCTAATTAGGCCAATGTGCTTAGTGAAGGATGATAACAAAACTGACTAATTGATTTCACCTATCGAGTTTGAATTTTCCGATTTTCATCATTATCATTCAAAACTACAGAATAATCGCACCATCATGCTTATCATTGTGATAAATATGATGTGATTAGGTTGCACACACATACAAACATACCTTCATCAATCTGATAATTAATGCTATAAAAAATTCTTTTTTTGATCAAATTTTGCCGAAGAAATATTTTTTATACATAAAAGTCATTTTAATTGGAAAAAAAAATTTTGCTAAAATATCTGTCAAGAAACTTTTTATTAAAGGTGATGTTATCATAATGTCGTTACAACAAAATTTAATTAAAACCGGAAATTATACGCCGAAATCTAATCAGGTTAAAAAATTTGAGGTTTTTCGTTTTCACGAGAATTTAGAAAGCAATCTAACATTCGGTTACTATTTTCCATTTTAGGATTGGTTAATTGAAAAAGAGGAACAATGAAGGGTAGGGATGTCATACTGAAGGTAGCATTCATTAAGCTGGAACATAAATGTTTGATATTAATGAATGTTACGTAGGCTTGGTGGTTGAAATCATAAATGAAACAATCAACTGTTCCGTATTTCTATCAGAAAATAACTTGAAACAATTCATGTTGTAAATCAATAGCAAAATAAAACGAAGCTTAATACTCGGTGGATTTTTCAAAAGGCAAAAGTTTTAAAAGCCTAAATCTGGCAGAAGTTGTAGAAGCTTGAATGATAGAAGTTACAGAAGCTTGAAAGTGGTAGAAGCTGTAGAAGCTTAAAGTAGACAAAGGAAATTTCAAAAGATAACATCTAAAAAGATAAATATTCATGTTCAAAAAAATCTATGAAATTAATTGTATACTTTGAAGGGGAAAAGAACAAATTAACAGGATAATAGACGGATTTCTTTCTTTCAAAGCAAAGATAAAAAGTTTTCCTTTTTTTAATTTTAGGACAATCATAAAATAGGAGATGTAAAGAAAGGATAACTACCGTCTTTCATTGTTTAAAGCAGTGCATCGAATATTAGCTTGTTGTAATAGAATACATTTAGATGTACACAGACACACAGACACAGAAACAGACACACAGACGCATATACACATATACATACATACACATACGCAAACACACACAGACAGGAGGATTGCAAAGTTGAATTTGGTTAGGGAATATTCCCGACCATCGAGATTTTCTCATTTTCTCAAACTTCGCAGAGATACCTATCTCGAAGGGTCGCACCACCTGACCAATGTGCTATAAGACATTTGCTCTTTCTACATCCCACAACACTTTCAACACAACAATTTACGTATATCCGAGCAACAATCAGTGTAAAAATTTCAATACTGCGATCTGTGTGTATGCGAATTTCAGAGAGTACTGACACAATAAAATAAACACACAACTACTTACTATTCGTACCTTCGCTACCTTTACAATTCCAGAATGTCTTCCTCTCCCTTTCTCATATTTCTACTTTTCAGTGAAAAAAAAAATGTCTGAAAATTCGTTATTTTTGGGAAAGTCGAACAGACAATTACATTTCTCATTCCATATCATTCGTTGATAATTTTTTTTGATTAAACTTTTAGAACAGTTTCTGCTTTTTTTCCGTTAAATTTAAATAATGTCGGATTGATAATTCCCCAAAATGGCTTGAAATAAATTAAAATGTCAAATTATTTAAAGTTTGTTTACCGTTGTTGGATGTGAATTTTCTTCTGAAAATAATAACAACAATGAACAGATTTTCCGTTTTTTTCTAATTGCATTTCTTGAGCAATAACAATTGCACAATATGTATTTCTCGGAAATTGAAAAAAAAATTCTTCAAAAAAAGAAAATTTCTCATTTAGTGAATTCGTTCAAAATTCTCAAATTTGAATTTATATGTTGATACAGTAAAGTGGTTTGAAGATATTAAAGCCAACAAATTGGAATTGGATGTGAATTTTCTTCTGAAAATAATTTTTAAGTAGCGGAATTATAAAAAAGTGTTTGAAGCAAAAAAATAAATTAAACTTTTTCTATACAAATTTTTTAGAATTACAAGAGGTCCGTATCATAAATATCAATGCTTCAATCGTAATGTATGATAATGGATTCTGAAAAAAACTTTGAAGAGAACTATGGAACGGTTTAAAATCACTTATAATTGTTGCTTAATGTGAAGTGAAAGTAAAAACTACAAAACCACTAGTATTCGAATAACCTCAAGTACCATCCAGTAATATAACTGTTAGAAAATGATAAACTTGTATAGTTATTATCAGCTAAATGAAAAAAAAGGACGAACTTGTCATGTACGAAATTTCTGTCAAAGATTCGGCAACTGCATTTATTACATAAATGCACAAAAAGAACAACGATACTCGATACATTTAGTCCTATATTATTCTTGCGTTCTACCTGATCGCTGTTGACAAAAATCAAGATAAATACTCTGGTGCATACTGTTACGTGAAATGACTTTTGTGAGGAATTATCAAATAACCAAGATGGTTTTTTTTCTCTTGATTCCTCTGAACCGCAAAATACCAGTGAAATTGATGCAAAATTTGAGTTGCAGTGCTATAAGCTAGGATGACCCGTTTCTAGACTAAAGCTCAGGGAGTTCAACAAATTAATTTATTCGTTAATTTACTACCAAATCAATATTAATTCCAGTTGACAAATAAGCTAGCCATAATTTTATCCAAGCTTATAACATAGCACCTCAAAATTTACATCTACTGCACCGGTACTTTGTAGTTCCTACTAAACAGAGTAAAAAAAAAGTATCGTCGTAATTTAATAATTCCTCACAAAAGTCAATTCAGGATATTGTAGACCTTTTGAAGTTCATCGAAAAACACGGAATTACAGCTCGGGAGAAACCAGATAAGAGAAAATCTGAACTCAAATAAGGTGAGATTTGAAAAATTAATGAAGATACCTAAAAAAATATAAGGAACAATTTGCGATGCTTATCGGTTATTCCATTGGAATTATGGTGTTTGCACATTTCTCGAAATGTTTCTAGTGAATTTGCGAAACGACTAATTCAGTAATGCTGACGACATGAAGAAAGAAGGTGCTTTATGAACGATTAAAAACAACAATCAGCAATATCTGTTGAGACATTTAACTGCAAAAAATTATTTGAAAAAAGACATGGGAAGCAAAATTTTAAGGAAAATGTGCAAAATAAATGCCAGGAACATGTATTACATTACAATTTAATTTTCACAAGAAAAGCAATGAAATGGAATACAATTATTAACGACTACTTATATTAAATTAAAAAAGAACTGGATAGGCTACAAATCATGCCACAATAATGACTAAACTGTTTTCGACAGTATCGATTTTAGATAACGGCATACTGGGAGCAGAATTAGTTACATGAACCAGCATCACGTTGCATTTCACGAAATTTCGTTTCTAAAACCAAGTTTTCGAATATATTTAAGGTCAATCAAATGAAAAAAAAACAATATTGTAATTAGTATTTAATAGTAAGAGTGCGATTTAAAATCCAAAATCACTTACCAAGAGAGGTCACGTAAAGGTCCAAAGCATTGGCAGCCTCTTCGAGCTTTCTTGTATTTTCATCAACTTCATCGATCTGTTGCAAATATGGACGTAGCAATTCATCTGCAGAAAATTTTGCTATTACTGTTAAACTATGGAACCTCCGATAATCCCGAACATAAGATAAAATAAAACAATTACATCTAGAATTCAGCTGTGACAACTTATCTGCAACACCACTTGCTACTTGCTTCATGTCATCGTAACGCTGACTTGTAGCAATGTTCATATTCTTCAACAGGTTGTATTCCGCAACAGTACCTAAAAAATGTATGAAACAAGAGGAATTCTTCGAGGTAATGCAAACTTATTCGAATGAGAAGCTTCTGCAAAATCTATCAATATTCCATGAGTGATACTTTCGATTTGTCCTTGAAGGTAAGCCGCAACTTTGTCGTACATGTTGTCCGCTAGCTGTTGGACGTGTGTCGTTCCAGTCATTGAATCAGGCGTTGATGGAATATCTGTGCTTGTCGAGGCCCTTTCACTAATCATTTTCGCCATTTTTCCAGTAATTCAACTATCTAAAAACCTCAACCTTCTCTGCTGAAAATTCACAAAAATAAAACCAATAAACGAAAAACTGCTGAGAAAAAGCCTTTTTAGCTTGCTTATATTCCTAGACTTATGTGGCCAACAGTTTTTCGGCAGCAATAATAACATCAAATAAAAGATTCCGAAATTACGAAGCTGAACTTTCTCATTTTGGCATTTCAAACTCATATTTTGTTCATTTTGAAAGAATTTTAAACGGATGAAAATGAAATCAATCACAAAACAGTAATAATCTGACTCGCCCCACTTGCAGTTTATTTTATGCAGTTACTATCAAGTATATCAACAATATGGATGTTTCAAGCTGTGCAAGTAAACAAGTATAGCTTAAATAATCAAGTTATGTCAAAAATTTACTGGAATTGGAAACAAAAAGAATCAAAAAACAAATTTACTCCACTTGTTCAAATGATAAAAATAATGGCCAAACACTGAAAATATTAGAGCAGTGACTGATGTGATGTGTTAATGATCAGGCAAAGATGTTTATCGGGTTTTTACATAAATCACACACAAAACAAAATATTGAGATTAGATCATGATAAGCGGCACATATGAATGCAATAATCTTGAATGTGATAGTGAAACTTCCCTATTATAGAACGTATGGAACAAACAAAAACAAAACAATATACTATTCGACTAAAGAAAAAGATTACATCACAGATTAATAAATCGGCAATTAAAGACCATAAGTTACAATATTTCAGCTGACCGTATCCATAATAATTCAAAAAACTCTAATTACAAAACAAACAATGCATGACACGCAAGAAGAAAATGTTCCATTTTATCTCGAAAGCTACTCGTAGAGTTCAGCACCACATATGCGACTGAAAATTAATTACATAAACATTTAAACAATAATAATGCAAAAAAAGGTATGCATGATATGCTCATAACCATTCTAAGAAGTTTCTTCGTTAAACTAATTGATCAAGCACGAATGCGAAGATTCAGTTTGATCGGATTTTCTTTCCCGATGTCCTGACGTCGATCTTTCACTGCGGTAATTCGACGTTCTGAAAATTATTACATCTAGTTTCTTCCTCAATTTGGTCCTTTCCCCTCGTGTCAATTTCCAGTTACGCGTTATTAGGTCAAGCTTTCAGTACAATTCCTGGTAAACCCTATGCATGCATATATATATATATATATAATAGCTATAAAGTCCTCAAACTTTTTTACCCCTTTCCTCGAGCACAAAGAACATCAGTTACCTGGAAATATTTTTAGATCACTCCGATCCTCATATTCCAGAAAACGTTTTGTTTTCACTTCGCCGGGTTGCAACTCTCCAATCCATCGTAGCTTTCTCTTCGGAATTTCTTCATGTTCATTTTTCCCCTCCGAAAACTGCGTTCTTGCATTAAAGTACTTCGCAGTACCTCTAACCACTCCTTTATTGGCCTTTAACATTTCAATGTTATTATTGCGCAGGAGCATCGAAAACTTTTTTTGGTCAATATCTGCCTTGTTGCACTTCGTTTTCTGAGCCGGACTTGAAAAACTAATTTTTCGAATTTTCGAACCGTTGTCCCTGGATTGTGACCTGATTTGATAAGACCGCTTAATAACAACACCACTGATTCCACTGGATTTTTTCAAAAGATTAGTTGCGGTTTCGTTCCTTCTACTAGGACTCGGATACGGCACATACGTCTCTTTAGAATAAAGCAGATGTGATCTAGTTCTGGTTTGCAACGTATTTCGTCGATTCTTCGAAGACGTAAAAAGTGAAATACGCTCCATGCGAACACGTCGATTCGGCGATCTGCGATATTTCATCAGTTCATGACGTCGATGTCTTGAATAATCATTGCCCACCATATCACAATTTTCTTCTCCACGCGCATGCACCACTGACCGACGCGTTCGACTTGATGAAAATACCGGAAAAAAGCTTCGCAACGGTCGTTTTGAATCTGAAATTAAGCCTATGCAAGAAAACAAACCTATGACGACGATGAAGAACACAAATAATAACACAATAATCGAATGAGCTTCGTATAGGCGATTATATTAACAGATGTTTAGGACTTTACCGTGAAAGACAAAATCGGTTTATGCGACGTTTCTCACTCATCTCAGAAATGTGAATATAACCTAGCTCCATGAATGCAGCCAGATCAAAAGGTAACTTAAAGCTTAGAGTCACAAAACACCCTTCTTTCCTTTCATACGAGATAGAACTCCCGTTTTTTAAGACTTTTTTGCTCTCGATGAAAACTATCCATCGAAATCCGGCAAATACATAATAAGCAACGGGTTGCAATACCCTGGTTTGGCGAAGAGACCAGTAAACTAACACTGTTCTCATCTAAATCATCAGTCATCCTTCATATTACTTTTTTTCGAATTTAACAAAAAAACAGCTACAGACCAAGGGAGACATGGAACACTGCCCCGTTCATAAATAACGTAGTTTGGAAACAATATTTCTTTTGTGGCATGCATAGTATTTCCTGTTTTTCCATCCGCAATTTGTTCCACTGATTCCGGAGTAAGACAATCAGTTGAAAATACTTGTCACCAATCAAAAAACCATCTCTCGACCGACTCGAATTCCAGAGATTAGCCTATTTTCCGATGAACACAAACTACCCGTCAACCTCATTCCACCTTTCACTGATAACAATTTTTCCCATCCACCGTGACAATAGTTCTCAAAAACATTAAGAAGTCTTTCAATTCTTCATATTCTTCTGAGAGCGTGTAAACCATCCACTGGTTTCACAAGAGAGTAACTTAAATCTTCCTCAAAACTTCTCTGGGAGAAACTGATAATCCACTCGGTCTTTTCCCTCCTGCGATTTCTCATACCCATCTGCTGAAGAAGAATTCCTTTGTTATTTCATCTAGCTTTGCGTAAAAACTGTAAACAAAGAACCAGAGCAGCTCTTTCCTTATGTTCAAAAATGCACTGTTTTCAGTTTCAGAATCGCTTGCTGAACCTTTAAGATCAATACCACGACATTATGATTCGGCCTCACTTGAGAGATGGTTGTAACCATTCACCTGAATACCATCTTCAGTACTATGAAAGTATCTGAAGCAAACTGAGTACAATACCGTCGCTTAAACCAACTAAATAGCACAAATAATCCTGCAATATTTCCCCAATAAGCTGGTGGAAATAACAGGGCTGAAGAAAATTAGAGAAATATATGGATTTCCAAAGATGCAGCGACCATGTACCATCATGCTTATCTGGAGTCTTGCAGTGAGATGAACCATCACTGTTGCAGTACTGCCGTGAATTCCATTTGCCTACTACTTCTTGAGTTGAGCTCCATTTCTTACGCGAATTCTGCTCTAAACCGTATTTCCCTGATTCATTTAAGTCCGGTTCAAGACTTGCTGCTAAGCGTACAGCTTCCTCGTCAACATCGCCAGAAAGATAAGGCCAATCCTCGTCATCACCATATATTTGAACAGCCGCCGAGGATGTCACGTTCGCATAGTTGACATTGGTTCTAAAAATTAGCATTCAGCACCGTTTTTTATGAAAAGTCGAACATCATTTCGACTTTTCATAACTTCGAGAAATTTCCAAACAGAAAAAGCTAAAGAAGTAACAATAATCATTTCTTTATCATGCAGCATCAATTTATATGCATCCTAGCTAATTTCCGCCTAATCGATTCAACTTTTGTCACCTATTCTCGCCTTTTTTTGATTTCCGTTTCCAGCTTGCATTTTCTTTGGACCCTGAGCAATCATTTTCATCCCCCTCGCCTGAAAATCAAAATCAATTTCGCGCTTTGAAAAGCCAAACAAAACAGTAAAGTGTGCTCAAATAGTAATACAACACACAACCAAATATGGAAAATATTCTCACAGCTATCGACTTCCAAAAGACTTGTGTCGGTAGTAAGCACATCTGCATGCTTCGTCTTTTCTAGTCTACTACGTCTTGTACCTCCATAACGTGTCACATTAGTCTTAGACAATATTTGTTCGCCATCAGAAGAACGAAGTCGTGTAACTCCATAACGTGTCACATTAGTCTTAGACAATATTTGTTCGCCATCAGAAGAACGAAGTCGTGTAACTCCATAACGCTTCTTGCGGTGACACGATTCTAGCTGTTTTCCAGAGTGACAAGTTTTAAGACTTATCTCACACAAATTCTCGCTCTAAAACGTAACAAATTTTTGACCGATACAGTGAATCCGTATCACCATACCAAAGAACAAGATTGATCTGACAATGCGAATGATAAAAATTTGAATGATAATATCAACCAGCATAACACAGACAAAAATTGATCTAAGATAGTGTAATGCAAATGAAAAAAAAGAACAACCGAGCAAAATTCCAGTGACTCTCCCTCTTCATCCAGACAAATCAAATCATCGAGAAGCTCGTCCTATAAATATCACACTTGCACAAACAAAGATAATCCAGACGAAGATGATGAAAAGCAAATATTTATGAATAATGAAACTTTAGCTAACAATATATCAACTTAAAAAATGAAAAGTACCATTTCAATGCTGAAGTAATTCCGTTCCAATTGTATGATGATTTACAAACACCGGAAAAAAAGCAAACAATTCCGATCTGCAAATAAAACAGTTCAAAACAGCCCTTTTCAAAATGTATGAAGAAATTCGGCAGCTTACCACTGCTCAAACGTTTCTAATGGTGGTATTAGTCTTTCATGCGCTATAAATTATGAATGCAACAAAAAAATAAACCCATCTCAAAACCAACATCAACAATGTTAAGCAAGAAGGCCCGTTCCACCCATTACCCTCAGCTACAAATCCAGAAAACCATGGGAAGTACAGTTGGTCTTGGCTTACAACGTTTTCAAAGTGTTAGGTTAGATATGCTTAAGAGGGAACTTTCAGAAATCGTTTTACATCGTGATTTAAGGTTACTGCCAATTCAAAAACATTGTAATTACATAACAGTTGGAAAACCTATGTAAGTATAAAAACGCTCAAATCGTTTAAAAACTTCATTCTTCCACCTAAAAAACCCTTATTGCTAGTCTCAATGACTTCTAAACCAGGAAAGAACCACTAGTTATGAAATTTGAAGCGGCAAGTACAAGGTTTAGAATGACTTCTGATAGTCTTGTTCTCCTAAAATAGAATCAAATGATTATCCATCGACTTTCGCGATCATTTTATCAAAAATTTAATGTAGAACATAAAAGTAGGAACAGTACGCAAGATGACCGGAAGTATGCACATGTATGCAGGTCAGAAATAGCCGACAAACACCGGTGACAATTAGAGGAAATTTTGTTAGGAAATTATTTCAGATTGGCCGCGTTCTACACGAACTTTTTACAAATGCTAACAAAAATCAAAGCCTAAAAAAGATCATAACAATTCCTAGTATTCCGGACTCCACACTTTGTACTTCGTATAAATCTGTGATTAACGCTTCCTGATATACTTATAAAGGTAAGGCAGCAAGCAATAACTGGTTCCGTTTGTTTAAATTCCTTTATTCCCAAACATCCATAATTTATAGTCTAAATCATGTTTTAAGCGAAGCAAAAAAAAAAGAAGCAAAATCGAGGTAAACATCTCACGGAAATTCCCTCAGTTCACAACCACTTCCTTATAGCTGAAACAAATTTATTCAACACAAAACTGCCACTGCACGAATTAATATTTCTGGGCTGAAATAATGCACTGACTCAATGTACAACCATTCGGAAACAGAAGCACAATGAAGAATAACAGGAATGATTTGAAAGTCTAAATAAAACCATCGGACTGGAACCACTTATAGAAAACCCTTAAAAGCTCGTTATGATTGGAACGAAACCACTGAGTGTTGACAGATGAGCAACGAACAATAACAACGCACGGTCGAGAGATGAACTACTAATTTGTGAAGCAAATGCAGAGAAAGAGTGTTTGCATAATGATTAAAAAAATTACACAAGATAAGTAATAGTCTGGCATTACAGTTAACATTTCTATTAGTTTCCATTTACTTCTAACTAAAAATAACAAAAAACGCTTTCAACCAATAAAAAGCTATAGAGATCATGAATCCAAGTTTAACTTCCGTTTTGTTCTACATATGCACCCAAATTGGACCCAATGGTGGCGCTTTCATCTTGCTGAAATCCAAACGCTTATCGAGATCTTCATCTAGTTCACCAATAACAGCCCTGAAAAAAGTGCAAATAAAAATGCAGAATTTAACTATAGGATCAGATTTCCTTCAAATCAAGGAATTTCGAGAATTTTGACCCAATGTTCACTATCTTTATGAAACTTCAACATTTACATACTCCTTCCACCTCATATATAAACCTTCTTATTCTGATAATAAAAATTCCTTCCATTTATAAATTTTCCAACTACACTTTTAACAAATCATACTATACGTTCCCAGTCAATATATCGGACAAAAAAATACAACATCCGTTACACTGACCGAAAAGATCTTTTCACTCTATCTCACGGCAAAAATGAGATGAGAAGTCTTTTCAGGTTCTCAACGAGTCAAAGCTAAAAGAAAGCAGTTGCTGGCAATGTAATATAGTGAAACGGAAAAGCGACGGTAATTAAAATTCAAAATACGAAACTATAGGCATTTACCAAATGCACAAAGTAATTTTTTTCCACAAAAATTCAGTTAAAACTAACACATTATCGCCCCGTACAATATATAAACCTAGAGGAATTTGCTCAACACCCGCTTCTTCACTAAAAACACGTTCATGCGAATCTTCTAACACCAAATTGATCGTCTGATCGAAACCTTTCATCAAGCCGACTATATTTCGGCCATCACCAGTAATGACCGAAATCACTTTGTTGATGAACGATTCCAATGTTTGCGTCATACTAAAATTTAACCGCGTAAGCGGAACAAAATAAAATTACAAATAAGACAACGAAGCGAAAGTGAAAGCGAAACTCAGAACACCCAACTCCAACCCTTCCCGCTCCCAAAACCGGTACGCATACAGTATGTGCATCGCTCCCAGCCTAGGAAATATCCCACAGATGAATCAAATCATTCACAGTAATATCCACACTCTGATCCAAATACGAAGCCTTCTACGCATATCCAAGGTACCGAATAGACCGCCTTTTTCAAATGTTCATTACCACTACGATCATGGGAAAACACGGATATCCACGACCCCACAGGAATCAAAGAACTAAGTCAACCGCTCGATCAATAATCGTTTATTCTGCTGGCAGAGGACCTTTACTTACAGGACCTCCAACTGCAATCCCTCTTTAGCACAACCTGAAATCCTTATCGAACATTACGACTGCGATTTGCCTTCGTTAAACTCAAAAAGTAGTCACACATTCCTCCTGGTCAATTCGGAAAACACCCTTTACAGGGAGAAGATTCATTGAGGCTTGACACTGAAATGACGTAAAACACAACTCCATAATTTCCATTTATCCAACATTAATTCACTCCAAAATTGACAATCTTAGCAATTATGTTTCAAAATTTCAACTTGAGAAACAACGAAAATGTTCCAAATTGAAACAAGCAACCAAATCATTCAATGAAGGTATATGGTAAAAAATCTTGATACCACATAAAACATCGACAAATCTGCTTCGGATAAAATGGAAAAAATACGAAACAATTTTAAAAAAAAGAAGCAATATTGAGAAAAAACAACATAGGGAAAAGAACACAGGATGAAGGGGAAGAACAAAGCTAGAAATGAATAAAAAGAAGAGACGGAGAACCTTCCACGTTGAGGAGGAAGGGAGGAAGTACTAAAAGCGGCAAGTAGTAATAGTAGTAGTAGTAGTATTAGTAGTGGTAGTAGCAGTAATAGTAGTAGTGGTGATGAAACAGAAGACAATAAGGCGTAATCAGAATGTTTCACACAATAATACGAAATCAAGGTGTTGTCTCCTTTTTTTGACACAATCTTTGAATCTGAGTTAAAAAGCAAAACAATGAAACAAGGACTTGATGCAATCAATGATTTCAATGTACTTATACCATAATCCAATTTAAATTAAAAAAAGAAAGAATCCAATCTTTTTCAAATTCCCAGTCCACTTTTACAGAAAGAAAAAACTGGAAAACGTACATACTAAACTAAAGAGCTCAAAAAAAAAGCATCAAGCACCCTGAGCATGTGATCGAGAGAGATTACTGCTCACCGGCCTTTTAAGCCATTCTCCAATTTAAAACTCATACGAAATTACTCCAACAACAAACTGCAGTGCAAGCGTAGGAAAAAAATAACAGTTTTAAACTGTTTTACAAAAATTGAGCGATCCAATTCCCTCGACAATAAAAAAATAAATCGAATATCCCAACAGCTTTGTTCTCATGATAACAAAAAGAACCGGCGAAACAAGGAAATAATGATGGAGTAAAGTAAAATGAGAAAAATTCCCACATCAACACAGAAATGTAAAATTCTACACCACCCATGAACGGTCAATATTTCCTTACGGATGATGGTTTCAACATCAAACCAAACACTGGTGGTTCCTTTACCTTCGAAATTTAAATTTCAGATTTTTAGGAATCTAAACATCGACAGTGGTACATTACCTTTTCCGTAGAAATTTCACATGATCACCACTCTTAAAAAGCAGCCCAAAAAAATTACAACGCACTAAATTAAGATCTGATTGGACAAAACGCAAGGAAAACCAAAAGACGCACATACTTTACTTTCCATGGAACAAATATTCCTTCAGGTAAATATGAAGAAGAAACCAACTTGTTTGGAGACCAGCTAACAAATTAAATCAAAGTCAGCAACAAAATGATTGACAAATAAAGAGATGTTGCGAATTTTCGAAGGCATCGTTGGCTGGTTGTGCATTTATGCGTAAAAACGCGAATTTCTGAGAGACAAAACACAGAAATTCAGTGATACGAAACAGCTCATTACAATGCATAATCCATCAACGCTTTACAGTAAAGATGTATTTCAGAGGTAATACGAGAAACTCGAAGAACAAAACTGAAACAGGCTGTGTCATGCACTTTCTATTACTTCAATATACTAACGTTCAGTTAGGGTATGAAGCAAATCATACTTCGCTAGAATTCACTAAACAAACCTTAAATTTCAAAATACTAAATTGACACATCTTTTGACATTTTAAACTAAGACATAATTAAATGCTTATTAAGAAGGAAAACCACAGCTTTAAGGACTAAGCCTACTGATTTCACGAAATTCAAACGACCTCATATAAGATGTGTGGGTCAACACCAACCACTTCAAGAACGCTTACAAAATTAAGCATACAGGCAAACATGAACTCAGCCAAGCCTTCATAACACAAAAGTGAGATTCTCGACGACATATACTTGAAGAAAAAGGTTTATAACACCTACTGGTGAAATGGCTGAGATCATTTCATTTGAATGAAGAAATGCAAAGAAGTGTTAAACGAAACAGTTCCTTAAACAGCAAAACTACTGCTATGTTTGCAATTCTCAAAATTTTAAACAGAATATTAGAGATTGAACGGCTGATTACTGTGGGATGATCCGGTATGTTTGCTTTCAAAATTGTTATAGATTCTTTCATGAATAGAAGAGTATGCCATAAAGTCAACCGAAGCATTACGCGGCATACATATCTCATTGAAGACGACAGCAACAGAGAACTTGAAAAAAAAGGAAAAAAAAACGAAACGAAAAAACTGCATACACTGAGAGCAATACAATCGCTACAACCAAGAATTAGCTTACTGAAGCGAAAACTAGTAATTTTGCGATATATATTCCTTCCAATTTCTTTAAAAAACGAATGAAAGATGATACCGTTATGAGGGATATTTTAGAGATAGTTAATTTTTATATTGCAAAGACTGCTGATTAGTGCTCAATGTCCAAGTTACAGAATTTTTTTTAAAACTATAGATCAAAAGTACGAATTTGCAAAATGAGAAAAAAAGACTATTACGAAAATACAAAACTCTCGCCGCTTTAGTGGAATACTCAGTATTGTTGTTGTTGTGGATAGCGCTGTTGACTTGCCCCACGCTGGGTCATTCCTTGAGAATATGCATCATAACCACCGGTACCTAAAATCTATGCAGATTGAGACAATAAAATTACAATTTAACACCTTGGAACTGTATTTGCAATTATTAATTACTTCTCAATGTTTCTCAATCCGAGTTAAAATGAAAATGTAACTCTACCATAGTAGCCACCAGCTTGTCCCTGTTGGTAATATCCAGCAGCAGCAGCATTGCCATACCAGTCGCCCCAGCTACCTGCAGTACCAGTACCTCCGCCGTATGCACCAAATGCTCCCATCTGACCCCATCCAGCTTGTCCAAACCAGCCACCATTCATAACACCCGCCCGGCCGGCTCCATATCCAGCTCGCATCGATGCACCACCTCGACCACCTGGGAAACGCTTACCTTGAGGAACGGCTTTTTTGACGTCGCACTATAAATTTAGGCAAAAGCATTAGCACAGGAAATCATAATAAATTGGTAGAAAGGAACAAAAAAAAAAAGAACTGATCATAAAAAAAAAAACATATAAAACTAAACAACCTCGCGTGACCCAAACATTTGCTTTGGTGTAGCTGAAGCTCGTTCGGCTGCTTCTTCTTCTTCAAACACGATGAATGCAAAATTTCTTCGAGCTTTTGTTTGTTTATCGAAGGGCCATTCAATATCTTCCACTTTTCCATATTGCTCGAAATGGGCACGTAGTTCTTCTTCTATAAAAAATCATAATTCACATCATCTCTTGATAAATGCGCCCATTTCTACTCATGATGTGAGGATTAAATAATGCGGTCCAAGTCATAAAAATAAAAATGTTTCACATAACTATAAAGAGTATCCGGACAAAAATCTGAGCAAGAATAAGCCTGTTCATGAATTTGGAAAATTCAAAATCACAACTAAACAAATCTGAGATGTAAAACAACCTGGATGGTCAGCAGGCAAACCACCGACAAACACCTTCTTATTTTCTCGAGATTTAGCCGGCTTAACTTCAACAGTTTTTCCCTTGAGTGATTGTTCTCTTGCGTTGAGTGCAGCTCTACACGCCTCACCGGTTGTGAATTCTACAAATGCAAAACCGCGCGAACGACCCGTATTCCGATCATACTTTACCTGAGCCTGCGCTACTTCGCCAAACTGCGAGAAATATTGCGATAAGTCTTCATTTGTTACATCGTAGGCTATCCCACCAACGAATATCTTTCTATAACGACAGATCCACAAAAATATCAACCTTACATTTTTCAAAAAAATAGATTGAACGACTGCGAAATATGTGCATACTTGTCTTCGTTGCCCTTGCCTAGATCTTTCAAGCCTCCTTCGCTAACAGTACTGCCATTAACAGTATCTGAGTTTTGAGTTTGTTCTTCCTGATGGCTATCCTGAGTATCCATTAGATTCTATAAAGATGATATTAATTTAAAATTTAATTTATATTTTTTTACAAAACTGCTTCATTGTCCCACCTTTCCCCGCCATAAACGGTTCATTTCCTCTGAGGGAATCCAAAATGGAGAACAACTGATTCCCAAAAAAGAAATTCAAACAAGTTCAAATAAAAAAATTAATAGCATTAACTATAAAAAACTGACCTGTTTACAGAAGTTATCCAATTACCAAATTACCAAAACTTGAATACAGGATAAGGAATTTAGATAAAGAAAGAATCCTTATAAAAATCAAAATTTACGAAAGCTTAGTCGTTACGGACTATCTAGAAAATACCCTGAAAAATTAACAATTAATAAAATGTACAAAAAGCGACAAAATAACATATGAAAAATGTAATAACGCCAAAAAGCACAGAAAGATATGAACTTCAATAACATCGGCAACATGATTCAATAACAAATCAATAAGTCTCTACAGTTAAACGTCATCACGCATTCATACCTTATTAGTTATAACATGAAACTAACCCATATGATGACTAACGACACAAAAAAAGAAGCCCAACCCACTTCAATCGTGATGAAGAACAAATGGAAAAAATGATCTTAAAAATCAACATCCTCAAATAGATAAATAAGCGCTATAGGGCACCACAGAAAGTATGCTTGCCTCAACAGAAGCAGCGGAGAGAAGAAATTAATCTAAAACGAACATGTTTTCGACAGAGGTAAGAAACAGCTGCATTCAAAGCAGTGATCTACAAAATGCAACTAACGAAGAGAACTTGAATAGCACACAGTGCAGAAAAATTAATCATAGATTCAGGAACCACTACTTCCCAATTACATATCAGCAGACGGCAAGCAAGGAGTACGTCAAAAAACCCACTGACATTCAAAAATAATCGGAAAACAATATGCAAAACCAATTCGTCTAAATAACAAGCAGTGTAAAGTACGGAAAAACAGCAGAATATATTTCGAACCTCAAACACTAATACTTATCCCGTAACCATAACTAACAAAATACGCAACACCTGTTATACCGGTTGCTGTTGTTATCTAATCAACTTCAATTCAAAGCAAATTTGCAATTAAGCAAAAACAACGGTTGATAAATTCATGTTTGCATGACTGACTCTCTCATCAAATTACTGCATCATCTAAAATCTACTGACATAACACTCACATGTTTCCTGTTTTCAAAAGTTGCCTGGATGTTTGCATAGGAGACAATTACACGGGGATGATTATCACTCGTCAAAACTCTCTCTTAGCATCAAATTATTTACCAGTACTTTGACACTTTGAAGCCATAAAAAACCAATACCGCGAGTACCGTCCTCCCAAACCGCAAACACCGCTCGACAACCACCCGGAAGTCAACTGTACCTACGCCCCCCGCATACCCTACAAAATAATGAAAATCAAACGCAACGCACGGCGTACGCGTAATTGTCTCTATCCTACCGTAATCAAGGTTTTACATGTGAAACACAAAAGAAATTTTGCAGCATAATAGCATTCAATTTATTTTACACAACTATGCTTAAGTTAAGTAATTACACAAAATGGTTATTATTCGTTAGTAGTGGAAAACAACGTATACAGGTGATCTGATAACTCACTAGTTTATAATTACGTACCTGTTATATTGTTAAACAACAAAACTGGAAATCTAATGTACGTTATTTATCGAGGGTTATCATCAAACAGTAAAATCCTCTCCAAGGCTTCATCAAAGCTTAACGTAATCCATGATAAAAGTACAGAATACATGTTCATACACACAATACACATAAATGTATAATATATAGGCATGCATATATAAGCAAGCTTAGATCTCCACTTCAACGTCCCCACACAGCATTCTCATCCAGAAACCATATTTACTTCCAATGACATTCACTTATCGGGTTCTCATCTTAGGTCATTGGCAACATAGTAATTAGGAGCATAGGATATTCCATAAGTAGTTGATTCGAATTTTAATTCTCATGAGACACTTTTCAACACTTATGAATTAACTGAAATAAATATAACCAGGAAAACATCCGAGTTTTGCCGTAAATTATGACAAACCGAAGAATCCATAAGAGTTAGACCATTGGGTAATAAATGGGGCTTTTCGTTTTTTAGGATATTTACATTACAGTAGTAAACTTGAAAATACCAGGAGAGATCTGTCTTCTATAGAATGACCTGATCTTGTGATACGTTTAAAGATTATTCGAAAACCTGAATGCTTCCACCCCACTGGGAGTTTCATATTAGCGTGAGATTATAATTGTTCGTAACGCAGATTGAGTGATTCACCTGACAATTATTTGGTTTAATTTGAATCGTTTAGCTGAAAAATGAAATAGAATGAAACGGCAGAATTTCATTATAAGCGATGGATGTCGATCACATGATTAGACTGCCTGAGAATTTGATAGGTATCCTGTGGAACAGGTTACCTAGCTGCCTAGTTTTATCTGTTAGTATTTGTGCAATCGTAAGACCGTTTTTGCCAAATATTAATGTTCTTGAGATCACCACTTTTACCTACATATGCTATATTCATGTCCTCTTTGTAGGTTTCCACACTTAAATCATTTTGGAGTAACGCTGATATTTTGAGATCTGAGACTCTTGCAAAATATTTTTTATATCTCCTGTATTACGATAGTAGTAGAAATTTATTAAAAAAATTATGAATTTCGTTGGTGCATTTAAGCAGGAACATATTGAAAAAAAACGAACAGATTTTTTTAATGTTTTTATCTTGTATTTCAAGATGTTTCAATTTTATTAGAATGATTCATCAGAAAGTTCTTCATCCATTTCATCCCAGCCATGGTGATGATGCGGTACAGGATTGGTAAACATTCGTTTGTCATACACAACATTTTCCAAGAGCAATCCTTGAGGTGGAGCTGTAACCATTCCGAAACGATGGAAATTTTCTGGATTCGGATTGTTTAAGAGCCATAACAAACGTTCTCGCTGTAGACGCCCATAAGCATGCTCGACAATGGTACGTACCATATGTCTTATCTAAAAATAATGTCCGAACTATACCATCATTTTTGTGCAAAATATAAGAAATCAAGAGGTCCTTAGCTCTAACAATGTCTCAGTCCTCTAAATTATTCAGAATATAAAGATGACATAAACTATCGTTTAGTGGGTAAAAATTTTGAAGGCAGAACTTACTTGTGACCGTAAAAAAGACCTTGAAACAACATTAATATCGATTAAACTGAAACCGTTAGCATCCCCAAAACGACTTTTTCCTGCAAAGCTGTGTTATCTCGATTTTAGTTATCCTGACTTCAGGAAACAGCTATTTTAATATGAATTCGAAATGTTGTTGAGGGGTGCGAACTGCTACAAAGAAAATGTGGCTGTGTGTTGCTCTGTAAGTATTAGAAAAACTTTTTCAGAATGACCTATTGCTGAAAGCTTAATGTTTAAGCTAGCTATAGAATGATTAATGAACAATTGCAACACATGGCAAAAGAAGCACAAAAATAACAGAAGCTATGCTTACCTCCTGAAATACCAACGTGTAACAAATGTCTCATCGTTGGCATGTGACTATTCGTCCTTAAACGATCACGCAACGGATATTTCATGAACGATGCCATATTGTGCGTACCATGAAAAAATTCACTTTTTCTATGTCCAACAAAAAGTGTTACTGTAATAGATACCACGAAGTTTAGAAGTTAACAAAAAATGACGATCAAAGATGATGAAAGATTCACTTGAAATAAGGAACATGCATCTGCAGCTTTCCGGGTATCAAAACTATTCGGTAAAAACCATATATACGGCCTTTCAGCAAATTGCCACAACATCGGCTGTTCTGTATTTTTCAGCCATTCTTCTTCGTTTTCTGCTATAGCTAATCGATATTTATATCTTCTACAAGTATTTGAAAGGTATTGCACGTTTCTTAAAATACCGTTGCACTATGAAGCTCATGAAATCACAAGACTCCAAGAGCTCTTCACCACTTGAAAGCTAATGTAAATGAACTTATCTCCAAAAATGTTGTTCTTTAATGGTTTTTTTATCCCTTAATTTTTGTCAAATTTTACTAAAAAACAAGAAACAGATGTACCTGTACGAAACATTTCTCCTGCAACAGAAACCTTTTGAGACGGCATGAAAATCCAGAACACGTAATGATGAACCAATACATTCATTAGTTTTCTGATTCCAATCATCCAGCAAGTTAGTTTTTCCTTGATCTGCATTTTCGAGGGGTATTTGCACGATGAATGCATTTCGTTCTGCATGCACACCCGCATCAGTCCTGAATTAATCGTAACCAGTAGGAATTTCGGGATGCCGCAGTGTTTCAAGTTCAAATTACATCCACCGAACCTTTTTTGCAATCATTCGATGGGTACGAAGTATTACTGCAAGAGACAAACCTGCTTGACTGCGACATTTTTAATTGCTTCCCAACATCTGGAAAAGTTCCTCGCACTAATGTTTTCAAGAAGCCAAGCACATTGTAACTGATACTTTTGTTTGTAATAGATACAAACCGTGCACCATCATAGGAGACCCATAATAAATATCGATATACTCCACTTCCACACATCGCCCTAATTTGATAGAATTTCAAAATACCTTAAAGCTTTACTATGTAAAAAGAACAATATGTACCAAACCGTTTTTACCAGACCGTTGTATCCTAATTCACTGCAGCGAATATCAATTATCCACTTTATGTAGTGCTAGCGTGGAAATAAAAGCGACATGGATTTCAACTTTCGTAATATATGGTATTGCCGATCTTAATAACCGCACTTTACATGAGCTCGGTTTTTATCAAGTAAAACACATAGGAAACAGAACTGTTATGTGTTTTAATCATTAATAAAAATAAAAACCACACAAAAAGTAGCGATATGTTATCCAGAATAACTATTAAACTGGATAGGTGAAACAATTCAGATCAAAATTAATAATTTTAAAGGAAGAAGAGAGGAAATAAGCACAACCAAAACAAACGAACTAAAATGGCACAAAAACTATTGTGAACACACTGTAAATAAACGAAAATCAAGGCCACTGCTTTTAATATCCACGATTCAGAATCTCAAGAGACCAAAATACTTGTTAAATCTTTGTCAGGAATAAAAAAAAGAAGATTAAGGAACACAACACTTTTAATCCACCGGTAAATTCCAAACCCTTTGCATGGTGAGAGCCTTACACTTTTAATCCACCGCAGAGGTTTGAGTGGTGTGACTAGATGTTGCCCATCTCACGCTGAGGATGTCACATCAGGACCAATACTCAGGAAAGTGCTCTTCACGAAATCCCTTAGGCAAGGTGAAAGCGAAGGAACGAAGCGAGTCACGGTTCGCCTAACCAGCGAGTGACTTAAGACAATGGTTAAAAAACATCATGAGAAAACTCGTTGAAAAATTGACAGAACAAGGAACAAGGAAATTCCAAACATTCGTAATGAACCGGTAATTCGAGAAGCCATTCTTCAAAACATGCGTTTATCGTAACTGGAAACAGATGATTCAAATGACTTTTCCAAATTTCAAAACTGTTACAGACAGCTATTATGCATGATGTTCCTTCTTTAAATTACACCAACAAAGTGCTCTTACACCTATGATTCTTTGTAAACAAATGTAATAAACTTACGAATGCAGGGAATGAACTCCACCTTCAACTTGCGCATTCGATGATCGACGCTCAAATCTGACTTCACCACGAGAAGTGCCATTCCTGTATTCTTACAACATCTTATTGCCTCTCCATAACGCAAGGAACAAAGTAGAAAGATACACACAATATTAAAACGACATTTTGATCACAAAAAACGAAAAACAACAAAGAGGAAAATCCAATTTGATTAAAAAAACCTGAGTTCCACCAAATTCCTGACACCGATATCTTGAAAACCATGCTGGATTCCGCGCACCAAATATGGCACGAATCTATGGATGCTACCTCTGTCCCTCATCGTTGCAGATACTCCCTGGGCAACCTTTATCGAATCCAACCTGCTGGAAAATGCTTAATATGAATAAATGCAAATATAGTTTCCCCGTGGAAAAGATATATAATTGCTTGGTTTTGGCATTCAGTGCACTTATTAATATTTTGAATTCATTTAAAAACTGAAAAATTGTTTTTTTTTTAATGAGATTTTATGAAAGATGGTATGAAATCGTTCAGAATGGTGAAGCAAACTACTACGTATTTCTGAAAAAATTAATTACCTGCTAAAATATCTATCTTGGCTACTGACATTTGCTTCCATAGCATCAAGTGAACCCATACCACGATAATTTTTAAGACGTGCACCGCTAGGACCCCAGAAATATTCTCCAGGTGTTTCTGTTGTGCCCGCCAACAGACCACCCATCATCACAGTTGATGCTCCAAGAGCCAAAGCCTAAGCTTGTTAAATATAAATTTCGAATTAGAAAAATTACAAACGAAAACTTGCGAATACAACATAATTTACCTTTGTGATATAACCAACATCTCTTATTCCACCATCAGCAATAATAGGAATCCCACGATTGGAGGCATATTTTGCAACTTGATACACTGCTGTGCCTTGTGCTCGCCCAACCGCAGTAACTGAAACATTTATAGAGATGAAAATACTATGCGTTTCATTTCAATACATTAATAGCACGACAAAAGACTAGTTCCACTAAGAAGATGATCATATCGTTTATGGATGCACAAGCAAATAGCAAGAAATATATATTTATAAGAATAAATTAAAAATGCACATACTTTCTTGAGTGATACAAATTGAACCACTACCCATACCAACTCGGATGGCATCAGCTCCAGCATCAATCAATATTTTTGCTTGCTTTTGTGTTACAACTAAAGATTTGGAAATCTTTAGCAAATAACGATTACACATTAAGCATTACACATTCTTTCACACTTATGACAAAAAATTAAATAGAGCACAGCATTAACCCAAAGCACTGTAATCAATAAATGAATAAATAAATAAAAAAATATCCATCGTTAGAAAACGACAGTAAAATGTTTTGCACAAAAATCAAGAACCAAAAAAGTTTGCTGAGTATCCAGTGCAATGCAAAGCTTAATAATGTGGAAAAATATCGTCTCCTTCAATGTGCCCATTCATGCAGTATTTTCGAAAAAAAAAAATGTAACGTGCCATTGCCCGCAATTACTTGTGGCGTTTTCGGATAATTGCTCTTTATCCATCTCAAAATATTCACTTGATACATGCTGGCACCTTGCGACGAGTCCTACAATTTTGAAAACATAGGTGAAAAAATGCACAATTTCAAAACAATGATTCAGAATTAATTCTTTAGATAAAAAATGAAATTTCTTCGGTAAAAGTGCTGGTATATATCTGTTTTACCATTCACTCTATTTTTTTAGTGAAACAAAAAGAAATAAAAAACCGAAATTTTCCAAAGTATGCAAAAAAAAAAAAAAAACAGAAGT
Organism: Madathamugadia hiepei; assembly: GCA_013365335.1. Classification (NCBI taxonomy): domain Eukaryota; kingdom Metazoa; phylum Nematoda; class Chromadorea; order Rhabditida; family Onchocercidae; genus Madathamugadia; species Madathamugadia hiepei. The sequence continues at coordinate 32,843 of JABVXS010000377.1, forward strand.
CGAGGCACGAATGAAACCACCATCCACTTTTCCTATTTTCTTTTCAAAAAAATCAAAACCCCTTATGTTCCATACGTTTTTTGTTAGCGTTTGTTTTAATGGGATACGGAGACCACTACTTTGGAACGCTGTCGCCATACGTTTCGGTTTTGTGCCATGTCCGTTGATAATCCAGCGATTCTCAGGTCCCGATTTATCGTATCCTGGTCTTCCTCGGGGTCGTTTTCCTACTACTTTTATTTGAAGCCTTATCTTGGGCAGCTTCTGTGCATCGTCTCGTAGAAAGTGGCCATACCATTTGAGGCGAAACTCTCGGTGTTTGTCAGTGATGGGAGCTATCCCGTATCGACGTCGAATGTCGTCATTCGTTCGTGTTCCAACTTTTTTTATTCCCGACATCCATCGTAGTTTTCGTTTCCATAGATGCTAGTTTCTGTTCCCTTTCCCTTGTTTTTGGCCAGCATTGGACTCCATACATAGCCACTGGACGGATGACAGTTCTGTATATTCTGGACTTGAGGCGGTCACTAATCTTTTTGTCGCAAGTGATTCCTGTTGTACTGCGCCATTTCGTCCACGCGACAGCTATTCTCGCGTTGATTTCTTCGTCCATGAGACCGTCATTGGATATTGTTGAGCCAAGGTATTTGATACTGTTGCATCTTTCAGACTCTATTGATCTGAATCGTGCCTTGCTCATTGGGATTGGTCGTCATGTTTAGAGTCCTCTCAACATTCAGCTCCAATCTGACCTCTTCGAGGCGATTGTACCAGTTCAGTAATTGTTCTTCGAGTTTGAATTTGTTTGCTGCGGCTGGCAGGATGTCGTCTGCGTATAGTTCATGGTGCTGGCTTAGACCTTTTAAGCAAGCAAACGAACGTGAATAATCGGGTTGTTTATCAATTACTCTTTGATTAGAAATTGTGGGTGAATGAACTTGATGTCACGTTGCTAACCAACTCGAAAGAAAGAAATAAGCACAGTAACTTATACCGATCCACAACATATGAAGTTCTTCATCATTCAAAAATCATTCTAGAAATAGTTTTAAAATCACTGACTGAACATGAGAAGAATGATGCCATTATCAACCTTGTTAGGAGAACTAACATAAATAGGAAGAACAAAACTACATTAGTCCTTCGGGGGAAAACCGAAAACAATTTGTATTACAGGTATTTTATTTTATTTACTTTTGTCTCATTTTTTTTCATGGCCGAATTTGAAGTCGGCGAAATTAGAGTACTTTTTGTAGCTAGTATTTGCCCATTCTTGTCCCGTTATGTATCCCAGTCTAATTGATTTAGTTGTAATTTACCGTTACTTGCTGAACCTTAATCTATGATGTATCGAACTGGTAAGTTGTGAAAAACAGTTCGTTGTGAAGTCGAAATAAAACCTTTTTCCAATCAATGCTGCACGCTTGTTTCTACTTTTTACAACTGATACCTATTTTACTGTATTTTTGCGTGTGTTTCTTTGTATTCATTTTTGTTTCTTGTAAATAAATTTTTTGGAATTTCAAAAATTTCTCTTTGCTATCTTCGCGACATGCCCCACGAACTCAGAATCGATTCATCTACTTTATTTTTTGAATAGGGCTAGAGAAAAATTGCAGCTTACCTTAACATAAGTCAGCAAGGTCACCTATGGTTGTGAAAGCTGGACAATGAGGAAACAGGGCAGAAGCAAAATGAACGCTTTCGAAATGTGGTGTTGGAGGAGGAT
>JABVXS010000378.1:0-34420 GCA_013365335.1 Madathamugadia hiepei
GTGTGTGTGTGTGTGTGTGTGTTTTTGCTTTCGCCCAAGGATCGTGTGAAAATTTCAATTGAATATCTCAAAATGTTTTTATTTGTATTTTTCAGCAAGAGAAAATTTGATAATTACTAAAGCTAAGTTTTCCATTTTGCAATCGATAATTTTTTAATGCCTTTAAATGCACGCAATATCAGGATATCCTTTAGTAGCATTCTTCAATTCTGGATTAGGATTTGAGGTTAAGACCATATCCGAATTGTAATGAATGCAGCCAGTTTTCCGGATCACCTTTTGAGGTTGAGACGAAGTGAGGATAGTCAATGAGAAATACAGCTAGCATCCTGGATTACAATACTCGCTCATGACGAACACAGTTAGCATTCTGGATCAGGATTTGCAAAGATATGAAATGGTTGTTTGTGTTCTTAATTTTCTCAATTCATCCCTCCTCATCTGGATATTTAAAAATTTCAGTAATTATTTATTTTTTGTGAATGTTTAATTTTTACGAACTGTAGTGTAGGGGGTATTAAAAGTGCTAACTTACTGATTCAAAGTTACATTATCCAAAATGAATGCTAGATTTGGTGAATTTGGAGTATTCTTCTGGATAATTAATTACAATCCAAAATGTATGTTCATGAAAAATCTGCTAGTTTTTCTGTTCTGTTTCATCACAAAAATTAATTTTTCGTTATAATTTTTTCTTCGAAATTATCCAGTTAATTTTGAGAAACAGTGTGCTTTCTATACAATTCATCTATTCACTCTTTTTTTTCGTTAGCATTTAAATTTTAATCGATGATTTTGGTTGAGTTAGCAGAAAAAAATTGCATGAAACTCTTTTAATCAAATTTTTATCGTTTCTAATTTTTTTTTTTCTTTGATAGCAAAATTTTATTTGACAGCTAACTTTTCGAAAACGTTTGTCGTAATTTATTTGTTCATTTGCATGCATTTCAATTAATTCGTCTATGATTATGAATGAATTTGAAGAAGGAGTTTGGAAAAAAATTCATTTAGTCAAATTTTTTTTGCTTTCGATTTCGTTTTTTATCCATCTTAACTTTCATTTCAAATACTTGTTAATGAAAGGGTGATCTTGTTTTACTGTAATCTGCAATGTATTGTTTCATTGTTTTTCAATGACAAAAATAAAAAAGCTCAAAATAGAAGGCATTGTTAGCGCAAAGGTCACATATGTATTCTCGAATGTCGCATATACATTTCATCAACACTCTCCATTCAAATTAATATTTTCGAATGAAAAAAAAAACTTTTGCAAAACAATAAATTCATTGCGGAAATTTCACAATCACATTATGGTAGTTTTGAAAAAAATACGAAATTATTATTATTGCATGAGCCTGAGAATCTGCACAAATCAATAATTAGATGTATTGTTTCATTGTTTTTCAATGACAAAAATAAAAAAGCTCAAAATAGAAGGCATTGTAAGGTTTTTTCAAAAAAAAGGAAAGTCAAAAGAAATTTTAAGGAAAGTAAACAGCTGAAAAAAGTTTTGACAAAATTTTTTTCAAAATGAAATTAAATTTTCTCCAGGAATGTTTTACTGCATTATACTAATTTTCAATGACATATTACGATAATTGTTAATAATTTAACAAAATTTTCAATTTTTTTTTCTTTTAAAAAAGAAATGAAACCAATCTGTGTTTACGTTTTTACATGAAAGTAGCAAATGAGGAGATGTTATGACGGCAAGCTCAGATTGTTCAAGATGAATATTGACGAGAAGCAAACTTTGTTTCGGTTTTTTTTTTTAAAACGAAAAATTCTTAAATAATTGATTTTTCATTGAATGAAAATATACCAGCTAGGTAGCAATGAATGAAGCAAATGATATTTCCAGGAAAGAACAAAAAAAAAATATCAATTATTCCGTTCCTGGTAAAAATTTGATCATACAAAATAAATAATCATCGGTTTCTGAGATCATCAACCATGTAAGGCTTTTTCATAAGTTGTTAAACTGGATGAATGAAATTTTTCGATCCATATCTTTTCTAAATTCAAAACTTTCGTACTAATCAAAGTTCATTACATTCCTCCTCCTTCTCGAATTCAAAACAAATAAATTCTCCAATTTTCCGCTATTAATTGAAAAAAAAACAGCCTGCAAAAAGAGTTATTTCCTGCAGCAGAAAAAAATTAAAAAGGTAGATCAAAACCCGGAAATAATTGAAATTTTTTGGTTGTAAAATAGTATCAGAAAAAGCCAAACAAGATTAATTCAAATTCTTCAAGTATTCATGAATAATTAATTAGCAATGCAGTGACAATATTTCCATACAAACGTTGAATTTTCAATTTATGGAAGGTGGATTATCATCCAATGCAGTGACAATATTTGAAATTATATTCGATAAAATATTAGCGAAAAAATTTTTAAATAAATTTCTTGGATCCAACACTGAGTATCACATTGTAATATGTACGGTAGTTGTAGTAATAATTAGTAGTATTTGTATCACAAGCTTCCGCTATTTGTCGTTGTTAAGGAAGTTCAGGTGAAATTTGAGGATGCGGAAGGTTTCTGTTCTAGTAGTATTAATCGCAAGTCATAATTACAGGTTGACGGTATCCGTCGTTGTTGATGAAGTTAAGGCGATATATGAGGATACGGTAGGCTGTTCCTGCTGTTGATGTTGTTGGTGTTGCGATAGTAATGGTGCTAGAGGTATTGTAGGCTGAAGTGATTGTTGTAGTTGTGATTGTGAGGGATAAAAGGCAGTTGGTGTTGTGATGATTGCCGATCGTACAGGTGAAATTGTTGGTGAGAAGACGATCATACGAAGTTGATCAACTTCCGCTCGCATATGTTCCAGTTCCAAACGTAGACGCAAATTTTCTTGTTCAAGCATTGCTGCTCGAAGGGTCATCTCATCTTCCTGCATAGGTTAGAATAAATAAATTTTTCTCAATTTTCTGGAGTTGCATTTCACGAATTTGTGTGATGAAAATGATGAAAAATGTAGTAATTGGATAACAACATTACATTCCATTCGGTAATTTCATCAACTGACACCAGGAATTACTTAACATATCTTACTTCCCGGATAATCCTCAACTCCTCCTTCTCTTTTATATATGCGAGAATTATCACTACTCATTTATCTGAATTAATTTAAACACTCACCTGATAAATCTGTAAAATTTTTATCAATTATTTATGAAAATTAAGGAATGAATTTTTAGTTTGGAAACATTACAACTTGTAAAAAGTCAAATTTCCGTTGAAGACAAAAAGAAAATAACATCTAATTCAGCATTTTCATCACCTGACATTATTTTATCTAACTATTTAGATTTTGTAAAATTTAAATTCAATTCACAATTGATTGATTTATAAAATGTTGCAAATTTTTTAATGCAATTAAGAAACATTTCAATTTGGAAATTTTTCAAATTAGAAAAATTATATATTTAGTTGCAAATTAAACCTTTTGACGTCGAGAATCTCGACTTCGTTTAGCGGCATCATTATTTTTCCTACGTCTTTCCCAATACGCTTCATCCTTTACCAATTCTTTTTTCTTCCGTACCGTATCATTACGAACAATTACCTTACGTTGTGAAGGTATTATATCAGTTTCGGAAGTTGATGATGAAACCTGAAATTTAATTTTTCAAAAAGTTTAAAATTAATTTTAAAACGGAATTTGGAATTAATTATGGACGAAATCTGAAATTAATTTTTGAAAAAATATGAAATTAAATTTTGGACAAGGTTCTTCTGCAAAGAAATATTATTGTGGTGAATAACTTAGTCACTTGGTAACTTGGTCTTTCCAACAAAAAATATTTTAACAAATTTTATTAACCCTGAGTAATTAATGAATTCGTACAATCTGATAAAATTGGTGACCTGGTAGGTATTCTTTATTAAGAATTATTAAATACTAAATCAAATTTTAGAAAAGTTTTATATCTCTCTAAACCAGTGGTTCTCAACCTGGAGGTCATGATCCCCGAAGAATTCGATTGAGCCTCCACCGGAGTTCGCCTGCTGTCCACACGCAACAACCGCCCTCCTCCCCAGGACCCTCTGGGCGCCTTGCCTCGCGTTCACTTTTGCAGCGCGTTCTCTGGGCGCCTTTCCCTGCGTTTGCTTTTTTTTCCATTCTAGACGAGCTCACATGCACGAGTGCACCCCTGCCAAAGCAGTCAGTCTACCGGGAGGAACAGTGAGAGTAGCACGGCAGCAGGTAGGTAGGTGCCTCGAGTGAAGGGGTGGCAGCAGAACAAGGCTCTCTTCAGTCTGGGGTGGGGGCAACGGTGGGTAGGTGCTTCAAATGGAGGCAAAATCACAGTTAGGAAGTAGCAACGAAAATAATTTCATGGTTGGGGGTCACCATGACATGAGGAGCTGTGCTAAGGGGTCATCGTATTAGGAAAGTTAAGAACCACTGATCTAGACAATGCTCTTTGATAAATTTTTATAAGATGCAGATATTATAACTAAGGTTCAATGCAGCAAGTGGAGGAAGAAAGAGCGAGAGGGAGAGAGAAAGAGAATAAAATGAAAGATAAAAAATGATTTTAAATACAACAAAAATCTTTGAAAAAATTGAAAAGATGTTTAAAAATTAATTTAAATTTGAATTGGAAGTTCTTGATTGGTTTATTTTACTCAAATTTGTCTTTTTACTCGCAGACGAAAACTTTTTCATCAGTGATTTTATCAAAATTTAAATGGATTTAAATTTTGATTGAGAAAAGTTTTTTGGATTGTGCTTTTCCGAGGTAAAATTGTAAAATTGCGTTCATTGTTTCTTCATTTTGATGGCGCAAAGAATAAAGATTATTTTTTTTAATGTGTAAAAATTGAATGAAATAATTCTAGGATGAATGAACGAATGGCGACAAGGATTGACCTAGTGACACCAATATATGCACATATTGTGTGGCTTTCGGAACTCATGCAGTGAGGTATTAAAGAATTCAACTCGAAAATTTTGGGTTTTTTAACAACTATTTTAAAAACTAAAATTTGATTCAATTTTTCTCATTGTTAATTCCTCTTTGCTTTCGCTTTTGAATTCTTCCGCTTTTTAACTCTTCGATGATTGATTTAACCCATTTCCTTTCAAAATGCACGATTTCAGTTTTTATCAACACGCTCCCTTACAGTAATTGGTACGGTAAAGACTGTAGCAGACCGAGTTTACTGTAATATGACAATCGCTTCCTATGGAAGGAAGGGTACGCTGCCCTATATCTGTCTTAAGATTAATTCATTCGTATGAAATATCAGATCCTTGTCCGATGAGGCAAGCTAACTGTTCAAAATTCCTATAAAATTTGAAATAGATTTTCCATAAAATAATTATTGGAAATGGAAAAAACAATAGCACTGAAACAATAATAAGATTAATGAGTGAGACAGCAAAGTTTGATTTATTGTAAAAAAAATTTTAAATTTGGAATCATCGAAATGTACGCAATGAAATTATATTCTTTCGATTCAAATTGGAATTTATGTTTTCAATTAAAGTTACGAGATACTTGTTACTAAAAAATTCCATTAAAACTTTCAAAATTTCATTTTCAGTTCGCAATAAACTTTTTTGTACATTTACCTGTTTTTTAAAACAAAAAAATTGGATATTTACTACGTCAAATATTTTCCCAGGAATAATTTGAAATAAAACTGCGCACACATAAATATTATCGATTATGGAAGCGATAAAATCACTACCATCGATCCAATTTTTGAAACTTTAATTGAATTAAACTTTACGAATGAACCATTGCAATTACCCGTTGGAAAATAAAATTGAAAATTTTTTATTCGTGCAAAAGTTTCATTACAAAATTTAATTTGTAGCTCATGTCAGCTTTTTCAAATATTTTAAATTCCTACCATAAATTATTCGATCATTACTTATTCATAATTCTCTATTCAAATTGCTCAATACTCAATTTAAAACTTAAAAAAAAAAACAAGACGGAAGCACACCTGTGTTGATGGCGATTGCTCGTTGTTTGTGTTGTCGGTTTTTAAACGATTTAAGTCAACAATTGCGGTTGGAATAAATAAAGCAGTAATTGGATCAGTAGCATCATAAAGGTGAAAGGGTCGTGAGGTGGAACCGGTGGTTGTCGTTGGGGTAGTAGTTGTAATAGTACATGCAGTTGTAGGGTCAGGTAGAGGAACAGCATGAGTAGATGATGGCTTTCCGGATGATTGCTTGGTGTCATCGTGGAACATATTCAAGATATTTGAGGGTACAAACGAATTCACCAGCGATGTATGCGAGAGATGTGGCATTGTGTTGAATGCTGATAGATCGTATGGCAGGAAACTCTGGAAAACATTGACAGATCAAATTGTAATCAAAAACTGAACAAAACAAACAAAAACAATTAACTGAAATTTGTATTAAATTTTATTCGAAAAAAAATTTTTTCTCATTAAAAATACATAATTATGAAAATATTGAAAAAAAGTTTTTAATCAAAATAATATTAAATTAAAAAAAAAAGAAAAGAAAAAGCTTAATGGGTAATTAAGGATTACTGCAAATGAAAATTGGACGGCGAATAACTGAATTGTTCATTTGCAGCTATTCAAGTTAGAAAAGCAAGAAGTGCTTTGCAATTATCAAATAGGTTAAAAAATCTTGCTAATTGACTACAATGATAATTATTTAATAGTAAATTAATTTAGCTCTTTAATGTTTTAAAGCAAAGAGTTTCATCATTTGCAAAAATGAGGAAAGTTTTTAATTTAATATTTTAAATTAAATTTCATTTGGAACTTTGCTCTCTTCACTTCTTATAAAATTTTTTGGTAAGAAAGCAATATTTATACAGGAAATCTTTTTTTCTTGTTTGCAATGTTTTCCAAGAATTAAATTTTTTTTTATAAATTAAAATTCTGAATTTACAACTTTTATTTTCATGGTGATCAGTGTGAATGTACGAGGAAAAATTGTACTTCAAGCAATTTGTAATCTGAGAAAAGAAATTGTGAATATTGTGATATGTTAAAGGTATGAAGTTAAAAAATTTCAAAAGGGTAATTACAAAAACTAATTAAAATTCTTTTATATATTTGAAAAAAAATGCAATGAAAACTTTAATCGAAAAAATTGAAGTGCGGTAATTAATTAATTAATTACTTACATTGAAAATGATATAATTCGGGCTGAAAATGTTTTAATCAGCATCATCAATTAAGCATTTCTGTGTAAATTATTTTGATAAAAGGAAATTATTAGCTATGAAATATTTTGAAATTTTTTTTCAATATTTTGTGAATGAAATATTGTTAAATTTAAATTTAACAAAAAATTGATAGCAAACATTTTGGATCAATAGAAATTAGAAGTTTTTCTTTTTTTTTTTTCATTCACCTCAATTTTATCGTTTCTTAATTTGCATATTCGCAATTGTTTAATTAATTAACACAAAGCATCCCAATAATTGTATTGTAGCATTGGTGAAGTATCGGGAGATCGCAACATAACATTTTTAAACCACAAATTGTCCGATGGAAATACCGCGAGATCACGGTCTAATATTTTTCAATACGAAAAATTTTCCAGGTGGAAATATCGCCAGTACATTCATGCTCTGCTATCAGCCCTTCTACCAAGAGTTTTTAGATCAAAATACTGGGGGGAAATCACGGTTAGGAAAATCCGAAAAGCATGACATCTTAACAAAATCTTAATTTTGGCCTTAATTCTTAGTAACATTCTAAACCTTTGATTTTAATTTTTAATTAAAATTTCAATTGCCGAAATTTTTGTTTTCAGATGAAAATAACGAGAGCTTCTAATTTAATAACATTTAGAATTTTAATATTTTCAAATTAGTCAATATTTGTAAAAAAAAAAAATTATAAACATTGATTGCCAATTTATTTCCATTTCATTGCTAACATGGATGAAAGAAAAAAAAAAATTTTTTTTTTGGCAGCAAAATTTCTTGGTTTTTTTAAAATTAAAACTTAATCTTTTCAAAAACTATTTAATTTCCAGGAATATATTGAACCTTCTGTCCAATATATATAATTATATCTTCGAAGATTAATTCCAGAAAATAAAAAAGAAATAGAATAAATCAAAAATTGTTATTTTTAAAAATGAATAAATAAAAATAAAACGAAAAAAAAACAAATTTTGCAATTTTTAATTTCAAGTCTTTAATGAAAAAAAGCAATAAATTAGAATTTTTTCAAATAATAAATTTCAAAAATTTTTTGAAAAATTTATAAATTTTTTAATATTGTAAAAAATTCCAATTTCTATAAGAAATCATAAATTGCTAAATGCTAGTTTTAATTTTGTAATTTTGTAAAATAACAAAAAATAAAAAAATTTTTTTAACAAACTCGCACAATACTTATTGGAAATTTTTAAAATTTGAAATAAATTTTTGTTTTGAAAATAGTTAAAAAATGATAGTATGAAATGTACTTTATTAATATTGCAAAATATTTCTTTCCACATTACTAATTAATTAGCAAATAATTTGATCGATATGTCTGAAACCAATTGGTTGACACGACCGGTAAATTTCATCTTCACAAATGCTTGTGTCAAAGGGTAATTAGATGTTTTTCTTTTTTTTTTGCTTTAATCTTAAAATATCTGAGAATTGAAAATGTAAGACTTTTCGTTCCGTCAACCAATCCTTCAAAATATTCCAAATGAAAAGCAAACATTTAATTAACTATCAAATTTTTTGCAAACATTTTGTTGTACAATTAGTTGGCAATTAATCCAGCAATTACGATAATCCTGAATTGTCTTATAATTGAAATTGAATTAATAATTACTTGAGTACCAATATCAAAAACAGAAACATTTGCTGCATTAATGTTCCAAATTCCCTCATACTTACTTTATGCTGATGTGTTATTCACAATTAGTTCCTGGCTTAATTAATTAAATGTACAATTATTAATTATCGCTATAATTTATCGAGAATTACGATAGCCATAATAAAAGGAACATTTGCATTATTTGTAATTCGATCCTTGCCATTTAGTCTTTGAGAATTAATTAAATTAAATACACAAACAATCACGAAAGCTAAAAACAGCTTACAATTTACTTACTAATTAAGCCTCAGCAATATTCCCGCTAGAAAAAGAAATTTTATTAAAAAAACATTTCTTTATTCTTGTTTATAATTAATTAAGCATACAGCTTATTAACCATACTGTTCATCTGCTTATCTCTCATTGCTTCATTAAAATATCTTCCCACACCATCCGATGGTATACATTTAATGTAACAGAAACGAAATTGTTAATTTCAAAGAAAAAAAAGTTAGTGATTAATAATTCAGTTTAATTATTTTTATTTGAAAAAATTTCTCAATGAAAAAAAAAATTTTTTTTTTTTGTTTATGATTATTGCGTAGTAGGAGAAAGTGAAGGAAATCCGTAAGGATAGGGATGATTGGAAAGATATAAGGAATATGTTGACATACCTTGATGGGAAAGTGTTGTAGCGTATGCGATAAGGACGTCATTGCTGGAATCGGTTCGACAATTCGAAATGAAATTTAAAATGAAAGGGAAATTATATTCGCAATTCGGTCACCTATTTCCCCAGATTTTCACTTTTATCTGTCCTCTTCTCCAAAATTCATGCATCATGAACAACATCATCATTTACATACGCACACACACATACATACACAGACAGACACAGTGTTTGTTGACCGACAAAGAGAACATTTCATTTTTCCACCTTTCCCATTCAATGAAGAAAGCCATCAAGTGTCATGGAAGTAACTGTAGTAGCAGCAATGATATCTGTTGCTGTGTCACTAGGCGTATTTGTTGTTGTTACTGTTGCAATCGTTGTCTTTGTTGCTGTTGTTGTAGTAGCTGTAGTTGTTAGTGCTGTTGTTGCTTTTGTTTTGCACCAGTAGTAGTAGTGAAGCAGTGGTAATTGTAGTAGTAGCAGTAGTAGTGATAGTTTTTGTTGTAGTAGTAATGGTAGTGGTAGTTGTTGTTGTTGCTTCTGTTCTCGCTGTTTTTGTTGTCGTTGCGGTTACTGTTGTTTTATTGTTGTTGCATTAGCAGGTACTAATGGCAGTTGTTATAGTTGTTCCGCAATATTCAACACTTTTCAATTTTGAATGAAGAAAACATAAGGGTTGCGAAACAGTAGCCTCTGTAAATTAAAGCCAATTTTTTTCCCACAAACATTTCTTTTAAATTAATCAATGTTTTTTTTTGAAAAAAAAAAAAATTCGAATTAACCTTAATTGCAATTCAATTTACGATTGCATTACCACCGAACAATCGGCTGAATGGAAATTTAAATTCTTTGATTTATTTAGAAATAAAAATTTTCCTTCTAGAAATGATTTTCCCAATATCTCATCAATTTATTTCATTACTTCTAATTCCTTTTTAAATTTGTAAATTTGTGAAGGCTTTTTCGAAGGAAAAAAATTTCTTTTTCATAATTTGTGGAAGTAAACTTTGAAATTTGATTTGGAGAATGCTGTTGTAATTTGCCAATGAAAAATGTATTGAATTAGTGAAATTAATTGACGTTTAAGATATCAATTGAACGGAAGGAAATGTTATTAAAAGACTGTCAAGATGATATTTTAGTAATATAAACAAATGCTAGGTAGCTAAAGAAACCTTTGCTCCGTAAAAAGTGAAACATTGGGAGAAAGTAAGGAGTTTTAGAAATTTATATTGAACTCATCAATTTTGCTATTTTAAACTTTATAATTGGAAAAAAATTGAAATTAAACAATTAAAACATATGAAACTTTGAATGTATCAAAAATCTTCCTGTAATTTCTTAATAAATAATCAATTAAGACCAATTTATTAATTAAATTGAAATCACACAAAGGAAATATTTATTTGCTTACTCTCAAAATCGCTTTAAAAATTAGCATTTTTGTTTTAAATCATATGAATTTTTTTTTTTACAATTTCTTCATCAATTTTTTTGAACCACAATTGTTCTTTTTTGTTTCAAATCTTTTTTTGAACCCATAAAATGGAAAGTATTTAAATATAAATTAATTAATTAAAGTAATGGAAAACTTGAACGAATCAGAAAATTCTAATAAATATGATTTTGAATGTTTTAGGAGAAATTACTATCCATTTATTTTACTAATTTCAATATTGCCCATTGTTGGCATTTTTTTTAATTTTTATGTAAAACTTAAAATTCAAACAATTTTAAAAATTAAAATTTCATATTTCAAATTAAAAATAATTTACGAAAATTTGAAATTCAAAATTTTAAAAAGCGGAATTTTTTGCTGGAACGTTTGCATGATTCATGCCAATTTTCCCTTTTTTTTAAAAATTCACAAAATTTGCATTATTTTTTCGTGGTTTTAAACAGTGGTTCATATGATCACAGAACTCTCAGTGACCATTATCATCATTATCATCACTATCATCATCATTATCATCACTGCCATCATCATTATCATCACTATCATCATCATTATCATCACTATCATCATCATCATCACTATCATCATCATTATCATCACTGCCATCATCATTATCATCATCATTATCATCACTATCATCATCATTATCATTATCATAATTGCCATGATTCTGTTATAACTGAAAACAAAAATGTTAATCAACTGAAATTTTAAAACGTTAAAAAATTTTTAAACTTCTGTATTTAAGTTATATCATTGATGAAAGATTTTACAATTATTAATGACTTCTCCTTCTTCTTCTTAGCGTTAGTCCCACGTGGTTGTAGGGTCCGCTACTGGGGAGCGTTGTCTCCGTGTCACGGTTCTGTGCGTTGTCCATAAGCGAGAAACCCTTGCTAATGATACGTATATATCAGGTATTGTCCATGCGCGTCATCCATGGAGAACGCCTTAGCATTCATGCGACTACTAGATTCACCCGACAGACCCGTCGCTAAGGTCTGTCGTCGGGGAACCGACTGCTGACGATCGAGAGAGATTAATTACTTTCCGTTCATTTTCCATAATTTAAAAAAATAAAATAATGAGAAATTGATGAATCTCTTGAAATTGATCCATCTGGAATCCTCATATTATGATTAGAAACTTCTGTCTTTTCTGAGTATCCTACACTGCATGCTTCTGATGCCATTCGTTTCCATCGAAATTCAATACTTCAGATGTTGATGAATGCCAATTTGACAATGGTGGTTGTGAATTCAGGTGCATAAATGCGGAAGGTGGGTATCGTTGTGAGTGTCCACCGAGAATGCAGCTACATTCAAATGCTCGTCGATGTGTCCGTAAGAATTTCAATTGAAAGTTGAACTTAGACCAAGGAATGAAGAAAATTTTCCATAAATTGCCGTTAACTCAGTTTCCTTATTAATCAGCTGTGGTACTCTTTTCAAAATGGATGGGTTTCTGCCCTGCCCTGAAAAATTACCATTACTGTTGAATTAAGAGCACTTGGATATTGTAAACCCAAGTGCTCTTCATTTTTGTTTCCGGATTGCTTTAAAACATTTATTTTGTCTTATATGAGTAGGCTGAGAATTTCCGGAAAATGAAGGTAAGAACAAAAATTAATGACAGGAAGTGAGTTGTAAGAAGGAGGAGGAGGAAGGAGAGTAAAGAAGAACGAATATTGAAGAAATGGGAGAGAGGAAGAGATGAAAACAAGGTTACCGTTTGCTTTTGCTCATTGTGAACGGGACTAATTAAAATAACCTGGCAATGATGAATAAGTGGTAACAATAAACAATGATCATTAATGTGGAACACCTGGAGAGTAGCATTGAGGTAAAAGACAAAGAGAAGATTGTACGATGTGAACGGAGGTGAAGAGAGTGCTGGATAGAAGTTTTGAAAATTAGGGCAGTTGGAAGGAATGATTGCATCAACTAATTAGGTTTCAATAATTAATTCAGATTTAACAATAATATCCATTTGATAACATCACGGATTGAAATTTGTGTAAATTCCTCCATTCTTTGTATTCCCATATTTGCGGTAAATTATATTTTTTCTAATAACTTGAAGTGCTGACTGAATAAAGATCAGTGCCCTATGAAGGTATGAAACATGAAAAAGCAAAAAGGAAAGCTAACTGTTAAAAAGAATAAAACTTGGTTTGTGAGAATATGACGTGAAATTGATACCAATCGCTCTTTGACTTCTCTTATTATATTAGAGCGAAAGCATCCATAGTATTTCCACCTTGCAACAATCCTTTCTTGATGCAACTGTTATCTCCCTGGCTCAGACAGATGCTTGCTTGTTGGACGAAGATGATCCATCCAAATACTAAAATAGAACTAAAAAGTAATGAAGTCGATTAAGCTGGAGAAGAAATTACATGTTTTTAAACTTCTTTAGGTAGAAATAATTGCGCTAAAAACAACGGTGGTTGTGAGCAAATCTGTGAAGAAAGACGTGGACGATTCCATCGATGCAAATGTCGGCGAGGATTCAGATTAGCTTCTGACAAGCGAACATGCCATCGTAAGCAATTGTTTTCTTCAACAATGAATTCAGTTGAGAGATTCTGATTCTATTCTGCAGATCACAGTCTCCTCCGTTATGCCGTCGAAATGTTTGATAATGCATCTTGATGGTGACGAGTGGAAGGATTCCGATAACAAACACGGAAACAAGCACGGAGTTCGGGAATCTACTGCTTTAATAAAATCAAGTCTGACTCGGTCGTTGTCTGTTGTCGAGCTGAGGACAATTGCTCTGCTGCTTCTGCTGCTCTGAATCTTCGACTTGATGAATGACAAAGGAAAAATAGAGCTTTGGATAAAAAGTTTCATTTCACCAATTGATTTTCGAAAATGGCTGAACGATTTTGGCATGAAAAACAGTGAAGGATGGCAATCCAAACTTTTTTTGAAAAATATGGATAAGAGACATCCGAGAGACGTCTCATGGTATCGCTTATTTCGATGTCCCTCCTGCATTCCTCCAGTTAATTATTTAATCTTTATCTTCTGTTCATCACTTGCTGTACTCACTCTCTGAGAAACAAAGCACGGAAATTGCAGTCCAGATGGTCATCTCAGAAAAGTTCAATTCATTCATCGAAAATAACCAGAAATTCCACACTTTTCCATAGGTGTTATAATCATAAATCTCACGTAACGTGGAGTGCTATAATCATAAATCTCACGTAACAAAATGGAAATGCTTTACTTAGAAATTGCTTACTTAGTGCTACTGTATTTCAGCCATCGATCCATGTGCGGTAAATCATGGTGGTTGCGAGCAGCACTGCTTGAACGATAACGGAAGAGCTGTCTGTCAATGCTTCCGTGGCTTCACTGTCGGAAAAGATCAAAAGTCATGCAATGGTTTGTTTGTCCGATATTTGGAAATTACACAAAAACTCTGAACATTTTAGCTGTTAGGCAACTAATCGTGAATTTTCTTGGATCATTTGGATGACCTCAACCACTTCTATGAAATCCCAATAATTCACTAATGCTGTTCACCGTCGTCATCATCATTATCATCAAGAGGGAGTTTAATATTTTTGAGGTAAAAATTAATATTGAACAAATTTTCCTCAGATATTGATGAATGTGCAGCAACAAGGGATCCAAAATGCGAGCACGAATGCATCAACACCTATGGGTCGTACAGGTATTTCGAATTCGATTTCATATTCACACAAAGGACTACAGATTGTTCATTGCACAATTTCTATCGGTGATGGTGAATGTATATCCATCCATATATTCCTATTCCTAAGGGAATCTGTATCTTCAGTAGTAAAAGATAGAATTGTTCACAATCTGAGGATTCTGTATTGCTTGAACGTAAAATTTTGTTGCAAAATTCCTGATGTGAATAATTTATTTTACGCAATGAAAACCTAAATTAGTCAATGGCCGATTGAACTAAATCTAAAAAAAATCATGTTGAATTGTTGAAGTTGTCTTTGCCGCCCCGGATACCGATTGCTATCAGATGGGCATAGCTGTGAACCAATCATTGATCCGTGTCAGGTAAATCTTCATAGTTTATACTTTGTCTAAATTTATAAATAATTTATCCTATTTCAAATCGCTTCACGGAAATAGACAATTTGGATAAGTGAGAAAATACACACTTGATGAAATTCCATTAGAAGTAAAACAAAATTTCAGGACGGAAATGGGAACTGCGAACAAATATGTGAAATTAATGAAGAAGGATTCTTAAAATGCTCGTGTAAAGTTGGTTATCAACTTTTCAGCGATGGTAAATCTTGCTCTGGTAATCTTTTCTGACTTTCAAACAACCACTGCGATTTCATGCATTGCTAGCATTCCTGAAAGCTATCTGAGTACTGCTTATCCACTAATCTAAGATGCTACGAGAACTCTCAAATGAGCCTTCACAATTTATTTTGATTCTCTCTGAGATGTTAAAGCTCTTGGGTTACATGACCTTCTCTTCAGCTGGTCCACCTTGCATTTGTCATCTCGCAACTTCATCTTACCTTTTTATATTTCTTCAGTGCATTGAAAAGTGGAATTTACGTGAAATTTAATGATAGGACTGACCATAACTCTTTTCAGATATTAATGAATGCTTAATCAACAACGGTGAATGTAGTCAGTTGTGCAAGAATGAGGAAGGTAATTATCGTTGTGAATGCTTCCGTGGTTTCACACTTGCAGATGACGGCAAGACGTGTATTGGTAACATTTATCCTTCGATTCATCTTCCATTTAATTTCTTCACTCACGTGACGCAGCAAATTCCAATTATCAATTCGAAATTCTGATCGAAACGTTCAGGGTTTCAACTCTTTCAGCTTCAGTTCTCTTAAATTCGTTGTTTTCTACACTTTCCTACTAATCGGTTTCCCAGACAACCAAATATGTGCAACTTTACAATATCTTTATTACTGTCATCTGTTACAGTGGTTGTGTTTGCACGCATGATGATTCCTAAGGCAGACATTTAAAAGCGAAGCAGCACCAAGTGATGCTAAAATTTTTAAATGCCTGACACTCCTGTCTCGCACTTGAGTCATTAATTGAAAGGATCGCTATTGTAGACAAAAAAAAGCATTTTGTTTAAAAATACACTTCAATAATTTGCATGTAATTTTTGGTTTGCAAGTTCAGTGTTTGAAAAAAAAATTTGGAGTGCATGCTCGTCGTTTGGATTCCAATTTTTAGAGCAAACAGGAAGGATAGCACTAGAAAGTAATCATTCGAAAAAGGAACGTAAACTTCTACAAGAATATCCGCAGGATTCAACGAAAGAATCAAACGTACCGGAGGATTCCTGCAATTCGTCGCCGTTTGGTGCAGTGAGGATACTGCACAGTTCTCCTATTGGTCAATGATTTCGCATTTTCTACGAATTCTTTTTTTATTCAAATTTATTTCATATGGAAATTTCATTATCGTTAAAAAGTGGTCCAATGATAATACTGCTTGCATAATTTGAACAACAGTTCGCTATATATTTCTGACCATTTTATGATTCAATATAAGAGATCATCCAATTTCTCCTAATGTCATTTCTGCAGATCTCCAAGTAATTCTTCATGTTAGATCCTGGTTTCTGAACAGGTACATATTGCTAAGATGCGGGAGGTGAAGAATGATACGTGCGAATGGCGTAGATTATCAGTGGTTGCCGTTGCCGTCGTTCGGCCATAACTTTCACGTCATTTGCACGTATCGTTGACTGAAGAAATAAGTTGATTTTTGTTGAATTAAGAAGATTACTGCTTCTATGTTAAATTTAGCTTCTTTTCTTTTAGCTTGCGAATACGGTCGTTTTGGAACAGATTGTCGTTGCAGATGTTCCGACTGTCAAAATGGAGGTCAGTTCAGTTGAGATATGCAGAACAGTTGATGTTATCTCCGTTTCAAATATGTTTCATCTTTTGGAACTTATTGTAAATACTCATTCATTTACCTGTTTTGCAGGCAAATGCAATCGAAAAAAGACTGGCTGTGAGTGTACTTCCGGTTACACAGGTGTAGTTTGTGAGAAACGATGTCCTGAAGGTACGTGGGGTTTGGCATGTAGCAATGTGTGTGAATGTGATGGACAAATTTGCAATCACATCACCGGTGAATGCGATTGTCCGAAAGGTGTCGAATGTGACGACAGTTGTCCTGCTGGTTCGTTTGTATTTTAAGATAAGAATATTTCCTACTCCTTCTCAATCTGAAAACGATATTTGGTTTCAGCTAAAGCAAGAAAATGATATGAAACTGTTTGCTTCCTTGCATTAAGCAGAGACTTCAGTTAGATATAGAACAGTTAACTAAATTCACTATCTCGTGTCCTGTCGTTTAACCATCAAAACACAGGATTCTACGGACATTCGTGCAACTTGTCATGTCAGATCACCTGTAATAATGGACGATGCGATCGGAAAAGTGGCTACTGCTCATGTCCCGTTGGTTATTACGGTGAAAAATGTAACGAAATTTGCCCAAGATTCACATATGGTCGCAACTGCCGTCATGTTTGTAAATGTGAGGAAGAATATTCGGAAGGTTGCGAAACAAAGGTATCTTGATCAGGGTGATGGCTAACAGCTTGAAGTTAGTGAAATTCATGGGAATAACAAAACTTCAATTATAGACTGGAAAATGTATCTGTAAAGGCGGTTTCTATGGTCCGTCCTGCAAGCGACGTTGTCCGGTTGGTTACTACGGGCAATTCTGCTCCGAAAAATGCAATTGTTCTGAAAATCAGGATTGTGATTCTGCTACTGGCAATTGTATCAAAAAATGTCGTCCGGGATACACCAGTGATCAGTGCCAAACCCGTAAGTTTATAAGTTCAAAATTGCTGCTATCCATTTTTCTATTTTCCATCATAATGCGCTGAATGAATGTAAACATGCGCAACAGATTTTGTCCCTCGAAATTTTGCCAAGTTTCATTTGTTTTCGGTCAACCTAAATTCACGTTCAAATGTCTCTTTTCGTCTTCGTACAGCCATACGTCCATTGCATGTGCACTAAATGTGCAGTGCATAAAATTTAAGGGATATCCGCAATAAGCGTGCAAAATGCGTGAACGAAATCAGTTTTTTTACTAATTGTTCTTTAAAAATTTGAGCTTGCCCCACCGGTATGTACGGATATAATTGCACTCAGAAATGTGCATGCGATGCAGATGGATCTCAGGTATGCCACCACGTCACCGGAACATGCACATGCCGACCTGGTTACTACGGAGCGCAATGTGAAAAGAGTAAGCTATTCAATTTCACTTCCACTGCTATTTTTATGAATTTTCTTCAGCATAGATTAAAGTGCAGAAGAAGTGCAGTGAATTAATTAGTGCTAGCAATCATTAGCTTAGGTCAGTCCGATTAAAATAGTAATATTAAATTTCGTTTTATTGAACCATGCAGATTAACCTTATCTTTCGTGAAAAGTGACTGAAACGAACGAATACGAAACCGAAACAGTGTATGCCTTCTCTCGATTAATAATGCCTTCTGGACCACTATGAACATTATAATTAGCTACGTGAGTCATTGTGACTGAATGTGATTAACAGTGATTTAATTATTTCGTTCAGTTAAACCAGCGACCATTCAGGTATTTAATTTCACGTCAACCCCTTTTATAAAGGACATCCTTTCTGTCGTGGAAAAAGCTTCTTCAGATCTCCACGAAGTTGTGCGCTATGTTGAAGGTGACGTATGACTTCACCAGGGTTTTTCATATAATACCTGTGTCAACGTAAAGATCAGGCAAAGTGTCCCCGTGTACACGATTCCAGTAATCCTCTGCGTAACCGGCGTAGGAAAAGGCAACTCTTGTTGCAAACAAACCTGGGAGATAAAGCTTGATTAGCTCAGCAAACTGGTCATCGAATGAAATATACTCTGGCAAGAGTTTAGCCTCAGAATCTTGCTGTGATTGTCCAAGTTAGCGATGATCTGGCAGATGAACCTGATAAGAGATGAATGGAGACAGTTTCACACATGCCGTACTTCACAAAAATTTGCTAATCAAGCTCAGTGAATTCATCTAGCGTGAATGAAATCCTCAACTCTTCGTTCACGAAGCGAAGCCACGTTTAAGATATTAGTAATCATGGCCTGTGTTGAACTATAAAGGTCAATTCGTTCCTTCAGACGAAAAATATGAAATCATTTCAGTGTGTCCTAAAGGCTTATACGGTCCCAACTGTCAGCACGAATGCCCTTGTAAAAACAATGGTACTTGTGATAGCGAGGATGGGTCGTGTAACTGTCCAGCAGGTTATTATGGTGCTACTTGTAGTGAAGGTACTTTACCGTTTATTACTACCCCAGGTTCTATTTGTCTAGCAAAAGTGCATTAATCCCAAAATATTTCCTATTAATTTCGTTGATTCGGAGCAAAAAAAAGCGGAGAAGCAAGAAGTGAAATCTAAAAAAGTTTTTCGAAAACAGTTAGACAGCTCAAGCGAGAAGCAAGATGATGGGAAGTCGAAAATCACTTGACAGTTTCAGTCCATTGTTTTAATAACTGATGAATTCCGTGCTAACCTTTGACACAATTGGTATTGGAACGACACCAGCTTCTTGCTTCCAAGAAGAGAGTATGCCTGATTGCTGATAAGAAGCAGTTGTACTACTTGTTCGGCACTGAACAAACCAACTGAGACATGAGAAATCTATTGTTAGTATTGGAGAATAAAAAAATGAAATTTAATTCTAATTGCAGTTTGTCCAAGCTACCATTTTGGTGTAAATTGCATGGAACTTTGTGACTGTCATAACGGTGCTCACTGCGATCCATCAAATGGTTCGTGCAAATGTTTGCCCGGTTGGAGTGGTGAGAAGTGCTACACACCGTGTGCTGAAGGATACTTTGGCATCAATTGCAGCGAACGATGCAGCTGCGCTGAAGGAGTGCAGTGTGAACCGACAGATGGAGAATGTGAATGTCCATCGGGATACTATGGAAAGAATTGTGACCTGCGTGGGTTATTCAAAATCGTTTGTACATTTAATTTCAATTCGAATAAACGTGGCTATGGTGATTTCTCCAATTCGAAAAATTAGTTTTGAAACTTCGAATTTGGTAGAGGACCTCGAAATGACCAATAGCAACCTCGCTTGCTTATGTAAGAATAGAACTGTGGTTGGGATGATGCATCGTGTTTTAGAAATGGATTCTCGAATTGTTGTGAAAAGGTTGAAAATCAACTTCTTTTCTATTTCGTTAATTTTTTCAGTTATCACACGACGATATTTCAGGATGCGAGGAAGGTTATTTTGGTAATCGATGTAAAGGTATCTGTGTTTGTCGAAACAATGCTACTTGTGACCCGACTAATGGTGCTTGTAACTGTCAACCTGGTTGGCGCGGTCAGCATTGTGACCAACCGTGCCCCGACGGACGATACGGTGTTGGTTGTAAAAATACCTGCAATTGCTCATCACTCAGTTCGTATTTTCAGTTAATATCTTTCCATGATTAATCTTTTCCTCTTTTTGCTGTTAACTTTATTTCATAATAATCAACCTTGGTATTCAGATAGCACCGAAATATCAATATTGAAATGCGACCCTGTGACCGGAGAATGCCTTTGTGCAGAAGGATGGATTGGATCCAATTGTCAAACACCCTGTCCACCAAACAGGTGTTTAATACTCTTACATGCAAAGCCATTTTATGCCAACAATGTCCATCATTCCGCATGAATCTTCACATTTGCTCATTGCAAAAAAATGAGTCTTTATGAGCTTAAATAAGCAACCAATTAAGAACATTTCACCTGAAATTCAATTGCGCATTTTGGAAATCGGCTGAATAGACTTTTTTCAGGTGGGGTTTTGGTTGCAAAGAGAAATGCCAATGTATGAATGGTGGAATTTGCGATCGATTTACAGGGAATTGCGATTGTTCGGCTGGATTTATGGGACCACAATGCGAACAAGGTCAGTAGTTTATTTCGTTTAAGGTACATAACATTTACTGCAATGAGATCAGAAATTGTCACATTTGCCAGAATGTCCACCCGATCACTATGGACCCAACTGCAACAGTGGATGTCTTTGTATGCACAATGGTACCTGCGATCCTAAGAATGGTGCTTGTAAATGTGCAGCTGGATGGACCGGACCTGCTTGTGAATTCTGTAGGTTTTCTGTTAGCATCATTTTCAGCAAAGATCTGAGAAGCTATCACTGAATTAATTATACTTAAAATTTCCAATTTCGGCGACTTTCACTTAATTTTGCTGAGAGACTCAGATAGCGAATCTTCGATGGTACCGTGATCATTAGTCAATCTTAATTGCGTTGTGGAAGTTTCAGTTCTCACAGTTTGTTTTCGATCCTTTGCTCCTTTTGTTTTGCTGCAAATTTCATTCGTCATTTTTTAAAATCTTCAAGTTTGATATCTCAGTATCAACGAGCATGAATTCATATAACCTGTTTATAGTGTGTCCATTTGAACGATATGGGATAAATTGTGAAGAAACTTGCAACTGTATGCGAGGTGGACGTTGCAACCGTATAAATGGTACTTGCCAATGCTTACCAGGTTCTATTGGAGAAAGGTATCGTTGCAATGATTCAACTTCAATTTCAGTTTGTCAACGAAATTTTAAATTACTGCCTTTTCAGTTGTCTAATCATAATATTGAATTTAGAAGCTAAATTTAGATGTGAGCGTATTTGTCCTCATGGATGGTTTGGAGAACGCTGCGAAGAATTGTGCTTATGTGAAAATGGCGCAAGTTGTGATCCAATCAATGGTCATTGCCATTGTGCTCCTGGTTGGAGAGGTCGAAAATGCAATCGACGTACGCAAAATCTCCTTGGAAAATTGAGATTTTTAAAAATATTCATTTTATATTCAAAAAATGTGCATTGAAACACTTGCAAGAATTGTGGCAATGAAAAGAAGAACTGTTTCTAGCGTACGCAGAACAGCTGAAAAATTGGGGGATCAGACTTCTCATAGTATTTTTTAGCATGCCTTAAAGGATACTATGGACAGCATTGCGCATCGGCATGTCGATGCCCGAATGAAAAACCGTGCGATCACATCACTGGTCGCTGTCATTGTCCCAGCGGCTACACTGGTCATTTCTGCACTGAACTTTGTCCTCCTGGAACATTTGGTGAAAAATGTGCGCAGCAGTGCGAATGTGCAGCAAATTCCAGCTGTGACCCCATTACTGGGAAGTGCTTTTGTAATCCAGGATACGCCGGTGTCGATTGTGCTCAAGATAAGTTTCATATTTTCTTCTTATTTTTGATTTCAACTGCTGCAGTGGCATAGTGGTTATCTTTCGAAACTTTACGATAACGATAAGGCTTGCACTTCTTTTTTAAGCCGTTGCGTATTCTTTAATTTCTATTGCAGAACTTGCCTAATTAGAAATTATTGGAAGAAAAAATTGGCACAAATCTCCTTATTTATTCTTTTATATTTTTTTCAATAGTGAAAATAGTTTTTGCGAAGAACATTTATTATGTGGCACATCTATTTTTGGTTAATTAGTGATTTCTTCCTGTGAAGATGGACAATGTAATAAATTGGAAATCGGTTTTATGGTATGTCAGGCTCGATGATATGCATAAAATTAACATTATGTAGTCGATTTCCTTAATTCAAAGTCAACACTGTCTATAATTCCAATTCAAGATGCATCCAAGGACGATACGGCGCGAACTGTGATGGTATCTGTCAATGTATGAACGGTGGAACTTGTGATAAGGCAACTGGACAATGTAATTGCCCACCAGGTTTTATTGGTACCAAGTGTGAAATATCTTGTCCTGCCAGTCGGTTCGGCGAAAAATGTGAAAAATTCTGCCAATGTGAGAATGGTGGTACTTGTGATCGGATAACAGGTTACTGTCGTTGTGCAGCTGGTTTTACCGGCTTGAAATGTCAACAGCTCTGCTCTGAAGGACGTTTCGGACCTGGATGTCGTGAAAAATGTCGGTGTGCCAATCAGGCGCATTGTGACCCAATAACTGGAGCTTGCAGGTAGGTGTACTGTTCCTGTTAATGAACTATTTCATCCTGTAAAAAAATAGAACTCCATAGGCGATCAAAGAAGGAAGCATGTGAGTTGTTGGGTTCTTTTGGAATACATGTGTCGTGTGAATTTATGAATTGGCTTATTGTTTCTTAAGAAAACGAGAAATTGATACACTTATTGTTGAAGAGATCCTCAAATGAATCGAACCTGTAGAACCTCAAACTTGAGTAATTAAAACTTTACAAACAAAAAGGACATAATTATGAATGAGTTTGACGCATAAGTTATCACGAATTTGAAGTTAGAAGCAAACAGCATTAAAGATAATGGCAGAGCAGAAAAGAAAGGAAGCCCCTTCAGGGCTGGCTGAGTCAAAGGACCGGAAGCTGGAAATCTTATGGGGCATGGTCTATAACTATTTAAGGATCAATCAAAGAAGTATAGTTGACCTCAAACAAAGACTGTTAATGACTGCTAAGCAAATTATATACAAGGAGGAGAGATGCACGGTTGTGGCTCTGTTACACACATAGGAATATCCGCGGTGTAATGAATCCTTTACCTGTTATATTCCTAGCAATCATTCCCATAATCAATCGATAGCTTGCAAAATGTAGATCTTTTTTCCGACACATATGAAAAACTCGTGTTAATAAACCACGGTGGCAGATTTAATTGTATTATTTTTTCTGGTCTTTCATGGCAATTTTTCTGCTTCTGAGATTGAGAGATCATCACTTGTAGGTGCTCACTAGGATATACCGGTACAACATGTGACCAGTCTTGTCCAGATGGCAAATATGGACCAAATTGTACGTTAGACTGCGAATGTCACGGTAATGGTAAATGCGATCCTGTGCAAGGTTGTTGCGACTGCGCAGTCGGTCGTTATGGTACTCGTTGCCAGTATAGTATGTTTCATTCTTTATTTGATTATATTGAAATTGATTAATTCGAAGTGAAAAATGTTATTTTCCAATGACTAGGAACTAGGATAAATAGGTTTGAATGAAGATAAGGCAATCGCGAAAAAGGAGACCAATTGCCTCAGAAGTGTTTTACTCAGAATCGGATAGATAACCGGAATATTTGGATAAATTATTGAAAGAGAAATAGTTCAACTCTCTAGAAGTTTCAAGTCAGGTGGTTATCATAGTAAGCTGGTTTCATAGTTATCAAGCCGTAAAGAATCTGCTCAACTGATGATAATTGGTGATATTTCGTAGCATGTCCGACTGGGTTCTACGGTTGGTATTGCAGTCAAAGCTGTGACTGCCAGAATGGCGCGACATGTGACCCTAGCAACGGTCAGTGTCGATGTCCTTCAGGATATTTTGGCAAGCAGGTACCATTCGTTTGGGCCCTTATCTCGCACTTTTAGGATCTGTTCAATCATTCCATTTAGATCTTTTTTTCCACGGCGATTTTAATCATTGGGCCTGTAAGACTGCTTGACTAATTTTGCACTACACAAGTGTTAAAGTTTGTGCATTATATTAGGAACACCTTCTGCTTCTGTCATCCGGATAAGGATGACTTTCTCGTCGCAACACATAGTTTTAATTTCGTTAAGTCGGGTTCTTCAGTGTGAACGTGCCTGCACTAACAACACCTATGGTCCACATTGTAAACTGCAGTGTGATTGCGGCGAATTTCAATGTGATCCAGAAACAGGAAAATGTGACTGTCCTTTGGGATTGCATGGAACCAATTGTAAAAAAGGCACGTTTTGTTTGGAAAACCGTTACACAAAGTTTTGTTGATTCTGAAGACATCGCTTTGAACTTATTAAAAAAAGTTGAGGATTGATAACTTCTGTCTTGGTCCGATCAACGTGTTCATTCAGAGAATTTGAATAAGATTGTTGTTGAACAATAGGTTCATCAATGTTCTGCAGCAAAACACTATTTTGTTTTCTTGTTTATGCTCAACTAGTAGCATTAACGGGTCGAATTAAAATTTTTGTCTTTTTTTAGAGGACAGACCGAGACATATGATCATACATGAAAGACCTTTGCTTTTGCAGTATGTAGACCAGGACGTTACGGGAAAAACTGTGAACATCGGTGTGAATGTTACAATGGTGCAGTGTGTGGCAGAATCACTGGTCAATGTACTTGTGCTCCGGGATATCTTGGTGCAACTTGTCAGCAGGAACAGTTTGGTGCGCACATATAGTTGTTTGCACATCTTCGAAGAATCTTTAAATTATTATAAATTTGAATTTCCATCGAAAAAAGATCGAATTGATCATCAGCATTTTACTTTCCTCAATTTCTAGACATGGAAAGTGTTGCGCAGCGCGGCGATCTTCCAGAGCGTGATATCCGTACGAAGCGGTAGTACAATTTCTTTTTTTTTAATTTAAAAATGCAAACTTTCTGAGTTTTATAGCATTATTCTGTTTCCCACCGCTGCAATTCATACTAACCCGTTCAAATTGAGAATTATCGTTGGTTTAGCTTATACTTCCTGTTACTGTATGATTTCTTCGTTCAAGAACTGCCATTTGACCTGGAAAAGGACCTGAAATCAGTCTATCGATGCTAGGGTGCTATTCCATCACATATCAGTTGATTTATAGCAGCAACTACCACATACCCAGTTTTTCCCGTAAAAGTAAAAAAATATTCCATTTAACAAATTCCTTGGTTGCAGTTGAATTTGAGAAACCTTTAAAGATAAGCAAAAGTAAAATTAGTTGAATAGTGTTCCACCCTTTTACATATTTCGGATGATCTAATCCTTCTGAGTGTATGGGAATGCTATGCCTCCTAGTGCATACGATTCAGAAGATCGATAAAACATTTAGATGTGTGACTGGTGAAAGGTGACGAGAAGGAGTCCCACACTCACTTCGGTTCTTAAACCTTTTATTAACGCAATAAACGAATCACAATTACTCGATTACGACACGAACATATAAAATCAGTAACGTACGTAAAAAGGGGGAACCAGCCACTAGTTGTGAAGTTGAGATGTGGAATGTGTTGTTAAGTGGGCGTGTAGTGAAAGGTCTGGGAGGGCTTGGGGCATACGTGGGAAAGAATACACTATAAACCTTGATGATAGCCTGTGGACTCCGTTTCTTCCTCATTAACTTCCTTTGGTTCATCACCTCGATGTGAAGGTTTAATTTTCCGGTTTCACTACAAAAGGTCTCCGAATCGCGTGTAACCTGAACATGCACTACTGAACCTCGAAGAACTTCATAGAGATTCACAATCAGACAAGCAGACCATAATTTTGACGTCAATCTCGAAAGTAAATTAAAATGTTGCTGAGAATTGTCAGTCTTGATATGATTAGTTCGATCTCTCAAAGTACCCGACTTATTCCAATTTCGCGTGTTAGATAGCAATTAGTGAAAGTGAGTTGAAGAGGTTTCAACTTTTGTGTAAATATTTCGATCGAGAAAGGATGGATGCACATTTGGGCGGAACCTGATTCAAAAAGATTCATTATGGATGATGGAACATCTTGAAGGATATATTCATTCCATCAGCAAACATATCCAAGGACACATTCTAACATGAAGCAGCTTGGAAATTACTGTCATGGAACAATAGCCAGCTAGGCAGAAACTTTTATCTGCCGATTATCATAGATTAACGTAATTGAATTTATTTGCCTGCTCTCCGTGAATTCAATAGTTCAAAACTAATTTGTGTGTGAAATTATAAACTGCGCGAAACATTCCCGAAAATGTGAAATGGAATTATTTCTGCACATAACTGAGCTTACTGACCCCGCATCTCAGTGAGACAAACGCTAACAGAGGAAGAAGATAAGTGAGCTAACTGAATGAGTAAATCGAATATGCACTGAGATACATTCCAAAGGCGTATTGCCCTGGAATCTTCAATATCAAGCATAGCACTTTATTTTGAATTATGATTACTTTTTACAAGAAAGTCACTGACTCACTATTAAAAGCATTGGGGAAGCCGTCGTTCGAGTTACGACCTTCGGAAAGCTTTTCTTATTCGGCGGTAAACAAAGTAAATCTATTAAGTTTAGCTTTCGGAACCCTGAAAATGAGTTATGCAAACAAGGAAAGACTGCTTAAAAAATTTTAATCTGAGATATTAAATGCCATGGATGTCAACGGAGTTGATAAAGCGATATCTGCACACATCACAGGAGCGCAACTGACATTGCTGCGACTCTCGGCATTATATTTCAGCGACGGATGAGGATGAGGCTGATATTCGTTTGGATTTCAGATCTGTGGTGGCAGACGATCGGACGGAGACAAAAACTGTCCCGCACAAACCTGGAATGATAAGAATTACATGTGGTGATAACAGTGATAAAAATCAACCTAAAAACGAAGCAAATCTAGAAAAATGTGACATTAATACTCTTTTCTAAATCAATATTTTTGATTTCGTTTTGAATTAACCTTTTGATTCGACTGCAAACCAAATGGTGCCTCATCCAAATAATAGCTTTCATCATCAACAATTGAAGAATCCAATGTCCAAGTGATCAAAACAATACCTAGAATCTCATATTAAGTTGAAAATTTAAATCAGTATCACTACAATTTCATTTCAACTTTAGCTTACCTTTGCATAATCCTCAAAAGAAGCATTATTAACCTGACCTGACGGTGTACTTGTAAATCAGGGATGGGAGAAGCATTTGTATTCAAATAAATCAATTTTAGCTCAATTTTAATTTCATTGTATGTTTTTAACCATAATTTCTTCACAACCAAATCATAGTACCAACCCATAACAAGCAAGAAGACACTGAACAGCGAAATAATTAGTACAATGGCCATGTTGAAAGTGACATTCTTCTCTCGGCCAGAAGCCCGGTCATCTGACACAAGCAATATGCGGACTACTTCATCTTCATCTAAAATTAGACCCCTTTCCAGACCTTTGAACCTGAACACCACAGAATAGCTTCTCTAACCGAAAACTAATCAATAACTCCTGATCAAAATTCCTGAATACCACCAAATAACATTAAATAATGCGGAAACCTGTAGATGGATCACTTGGTGGAATAACATATTCACGTACGTTCAGGTATTCACAAGCGACGATGAGTAACAGGCAGAGAAGAATGGCTAGTGCGAATCGCACTAATAGGCGCATACAATCCTCTACATACAGCACCAGCAGTACTCAGCCTTCCTTCTTCCAGATTTAGGCCCTTTTCTTGATTCTTAAAAGCACAATCAAAAAACTGAAAAGATCTCAGTCACGTCACGTGATATATGCGTAAGCGAGAAATTACACGTATGTGTTACTTCAGTGAAGCATAGAGTGATGCAACGTACAACAGTTTACGATTAGAGTTACTTTCAGACGTTCTTTCTGGATGTTTGAACTCATTCTCATGCTCTGACATTCATCCCTCTACAATGTTTACGAAGAGATCACTACTGAAAAGCCAGGTAACAGTGGTTAAGATGTGACATCAACATTACTGGTACCACACTGAACTAAATTTTCATTAAGCAGTAAAAGCTTGTTTGCACTTTTTTGAAGTGGTGTGACTGGACGGTGTTGCCCATCTCACGTTGACGTCTCATCAGGACCAATACTCACCAAAGTGGTCTTCACCGGATCTCTTGGGTAAGGTGAAAGCGGAGATACAAAGTGAGTGACTTAAGACAATACAACTTCTTTCCGAGCAAACTGGCAAAGGAGTTGTGACGAAAGGGTGGACACGAGGAAACTCGCTGAGAAATCGACCGAACAAGGAACAAGGGAGTAAAGGCTATTGTTTACTGTAAAAAATTGGAGAGGAAAACTGAGCTGAAAGTAATAGAGAATGATTTATGATCAGTCATCTTGATCATCTATGGCGCGATGAATTCAATAACTGTGACTGCAGTCATCTGTTGTCGCGTAGCAGGACGAAAACTAGCTACGATCACCTCAATGTGATTAGAATATTTGTTTGGAAAGACAAGTGTATTGATGATCAATGGAAGAGGGAGAGAGAGAGAGATTCATAAATCAAATAGGATCACCGATCCTCGTTCGATGTTGTTCCTCAGCCATCTGACCCCGCCGTCAGGAATCAGGTGGGGTAGAGACTTGGAAACTGTGTCACAATGAGAGATAAAAGAAATAAGTTAGAAAAGGACATTATTATTAAAATGATACGAAGCGTCCTCCACAAACTTTGGCATCTGAGAGTTTTTTGCGAATTTTTTCCATTTGCATATAAACTAAGCTATAAGGTCGGGAGAAAATTGTTGAAATAAAAAGAATGATTAAAAAAACGAAAAAACCAAATCAATTTAGAAATCTTTAAGTGAATTAAGGCAAACACGATCCCAAATTCAGGTGACATTTGAGCGGGTAGTAATAGCAGTGGCGTTGATAATAATGTGATAAGAAGCAATTAACATGATAACTTTGAGCTTTCCCAATTAAATTTATGTTTACAAAATAGGGCTAAATATCATTACAAACAATTCAGAAATGATTTTGATAGAAAACGATAAGCAAGAGAAGAGCTCACTGATTATGGAAATTATTTCTCCACTGAAAATTTCAAAGTATGAAATTTGCTATCGATATTCGGAAACCTTCAGCCATCTTTCAGTTCTTCTTGAATACACAATTTCAGCTTATTCACTGGAAAAGCTGGCTACATATAAATAAATAAACTTATAAAAACGTGGATTTAGTCATTAGGAACAATTTAAAGAGCTTTTAAGCTGAACGATATTCAATAGAAAGCGGAGAATACGGATTAATATTGGAAGCATGGCTAATTAAATATTATGATTAAAAAAACAAAACAAATCATTTCAAAATAATTAAAGTGAACTTCATAAAGCGCTAAGCAGAAAATCCGTAAGCACAAACAATATTTTTCACCAATTATGGGAATAATGAATATGCCAAATTTCAGAAATAAGCTTGAGAATTCGATGTTAAGAGAGCTAATAAGTAGTAAGATGAATGACCAGGAGAGACGAAGAAGCAAGAAGGCTGAATATATTGCAAAAAAAAAAAAATGTAAACACCTTGACAACATAAAAACGAATGAAGGGAAGCTGAATTTGGTAAGGCCCAAGGCTAAGTCAACAATTCGAGAACTCTCGACGTTTGATAAAACAACGAGTAGTAATTATGCAAACAAGAAGTACCAATTACGGTGAAATCATATTAAAATTTGAAAAATACGAAGACAAATAACCATTGACAGGTTGAAGATTTATTGCAGTCTTTGTGAAAATAAGTTTTAGAATTCTCGTGACCAATCATCATAAGAGAGTTAGGAAGTGTCACTGAATCAAACTTTTGGAAAACAACAAAATCAGTTTTAAAAAGCTGGTACATGTTGAAAACAAAAGTGTTTCGCTTAAATCACTAGCGATAAAGTCATTTGAACCTGTAAAGGTAAAATTAAGTTGGAAGGAATGAAAAGAACCAAGAAATATTTCAAGGACTAAGCTTTTTTGAAAAGTTGCAGAAGGAAAATAAGCAATAGCAAGCAGTCGACAGTCGTATTGAACAGGTGCTCAACCGGAACGGTAAACAAGTGAAGCTGTCTAATAGGAAACAGTTGCAGTAACACTGATTGGCTATGGTAAAAGTTTGTTAAAAGTGAAAGATACTTGAGTAAGGGAAATTATTGCTGAATGAAATTTTCATTATTTTGAATTAAGTTCGCAAGAAATTTAAGACAATGAAAAATTAATGAAAGAACAGACAAAGCTGACGCTGATTAACTGGTTGATAAAATTCGATTGAATCGAAGATTTTTCTGATCGT
This sequence comes from Madathamugadia hiepei, assembly GCA_013365335.1. Taxonomy (NCBI): domain Eukaryota; kingdom Metazoa; phylum Nematoda; class Chromadorea; order Rhabditida; family Onchocercidae; genus Madathamugadia; species Madathamugadia hiepei. The sequence continues at coordinate 30,677 of JABVXS010000378.1, forward strand.
TACATCGATTACTCATAGTCAAGATATGGATCACATTCGTGGTACAGAACATGAAAGAAAAATTACATTTGGTACCAAAATAGAGGGAGAGAGAGAGAGATGTTGTCGGAAATATCCGACAGCCAAATGATATCAGACTTAAGCAGGAAAAAAAATGCCGTAGCAGGTGTGAGAGAATAAAAGTCTGAAAGCACATCTCTATTGAGGGATATTTTCTAGTATTCCAGAATTACTAGAATTTGTTCGTTCGTAATTGACATCTAATCTTACAGTAGAATTCAGCGTTTGAAATACCTGAGAATCAGTATGAGTGATAGATTACATGAAATGAGAGAACTATGAATGAACGGAAGAAGGATTAAATAACACACAGCGACGAGTGCATTCGTGGGAGATGTGGAATCTCAAAACAGTTCCGGCCAAAACACGGAACAAAACTGCGCAAAGCTTCACACAATATGCTTATCACTAATCCCTTGCTTAGCAGAGATTCGGGAAGAAAATTCTCCGAATAGAAATTTTGACAAATTGTACACATTGAATTTGAAAATACAGTAGGAAGAAGTATGATGGGAAATTTTTAAACGAACTGCAACAGTTAAACGAACTGCAACACAATGGACGTGGAAAATTTGAAAATAAAATGATTTTGCTTCCATTCGTAAATTCAAATAAAAGAGATCAAATATTCAAATATTATAATGGAACTGAAATGAAATCGAAGCATAAATGCTTACAATCTTTCAAGAAGACACTGATCGAAAAATGAAGAAAAAAGGGGAAAGAGCGACTTTGAGTGGACAACCTGGTCTGCAAGGTATCAGGGACCTAACTAGCTTTTACATTTGCCAAACATTCAACCTGTTAGGAAAGGAAAAAGCAGAAACACACATCTATACATCAATGATACCTTTCTAATGAGTAACTACTTACTATCTCCGATCACGGTGAGTCGCATGGCGAAGTTTTCATGTCCCCTTCCCTATCAGATTATCGCCACCTGAGCTAATAAATGCAGAAAAAAACTGGTTAAGCGACGAGTGCATTCGTGGGAGATGTGGAATCTCAAAACAGTTCCGGCCAAAATTGATAATACTGTTGTATGGGTGTACACCTGTACAGGTTTCTGTCTTCTGATCATTTTGTTTGGCTAATACTAAACCACCTGAAATCAGTGATTTTGCAATGAAGAGTTCTTCGTAAAAAGGAAAATATAAAAAATCCTCGCTACCAGTTTGTGCGCTGATATTAGAAAATATCGTTGTGAGATAAAGTAAATACTTAGCGTGTTGTGATTATCGAGATTAAGGACATGTCATATTACATGTAGTTATTAAGCATAATGACGAAAAGAAACTAATACTCGAAATTTGTGTTAGATGTCAAGCATTTTGTCACCTCAGCTATCCCAGGATCAAATCTTTTCCAGTAAGTCCCGAGCAAGAGGAAATGAAAATGTTGGATTTACAACTTACCTCACTACCTTCAAATAATGAAGAAAAGGTTCACGTTGAAAATTATCAAGTCCATCCATTTGATATTGAGATCCGAACATATGATCAATTGAGGCGACTATTCTCTGCTTCGGCACCGCTCATTGCTGGTTAAATTTTTGTCTATTTTGCTAAGTTGTAAAACTTTAAAGACTTCTTTTAGATACTAGACCTTCGTAGAAATTTCATGATTTTCAGAAATTATTTTCCACTTTCACCCGCCTTGATATAATAGGCTGTAACATTTCTTCCACTTCAGGAAGAAAGATGTGGTAGAAAACTATTCAAATCAGAGAAAAAGGACAACGTTGTAATGACATTTTTCTGGCACCTACTGGAAACAACTGCCAGGAAAAAGAAATTTAGATTATTTTGATGAGAAAATGCTGATGAAAAAGGCAAGAGAAATAAAACTATAGAGGGTAGCAATAAGGGTTCCGTCCCACAGCAACACAAATTACTTTCTTACATTGTTTTCATTCATTCCAAAATTCAACAAAGGCTATCTCAAAAGTGTATGTAACTCTTAAAATACGATGCGTTTGACAGAAAACTTCGAAAGCTAAAGCGAATTAATACAGCTTTGAGGGATCATAAATCTGAAGCAATGTCAATTGTCAAGACCTTTCCGGAAACCAATCCACTGGGGAATTTAATAATAAATTCAATAAATATAATATAATGTATATGCAGCGATATTGACATCTTTTTCATGTAATTGATAAATGATCGCAGCAAACTTGCCATCTTGGCTGACCGCCATAAAGATGAAGCATAAAGCTTAATGGTGACAAAGGACGGATGCTAATGGAATGAATCTAAAGATAAACTGAGGAAAGGAAAGGAAGACAGAAGGACTAATGCCATGTGATCGGAGGCCCATATATATGACAGATGCGACATTGAATTGTTTTCATTAGCGCTGAGCATTCATGTTTTCCAGAGATATGTATCACATACTGATTGATATGGATTAAGAAAAAAGAAAGAGAGAGAGAGAGAATAAAAAGAGATGACTAGGATATGAAATGCTGGAGGAGATGAAGAAACTTGAAAAATAAAAAGAATTCCTGCTAAATGGAGCTGTGTTGCAGCAGTGTAGAACGCAAAATTCCAGAGGAAAATAGGAAGCAGTGGGAGAGATGACACCTCAACAAACAAGCAGGAAAATAACAAGCGTGAGAACAAAGGTTGAGGTGGGAGGAGCTGAAGTGATGCAGGTGTGAAGTGGAGAGCAAGGTTGCCACTTACTGTTGATTTTTCTCCATTTTTGCCCCAAGCTAGCGCAATTGGGACAAATTATTCAAGAATTCAACTGAAACCTTTCCTTAATATTCAGTAGATCGCACAATTTTCAGGCTAACTTTCACCAAATAATTGTCAACTTCACAAATGATCAACAATCAGCTGGAAATCCTCCAGGACATTTAATTGCAAAATGATTAGACGAAAAGCATTCAACGCTATCTATCATTGGAATTTTTTAAATGTTTCCATCAGCAATTTATATGAATTTTGAGGAGAAAAGTTCTTTCGTAACGTCATGCCTAGGTGAAGAAAAGACCAGACCTCTCAAAAACTGTTGTGGAAAACAAAAAAAGGAAGTAAGAGAGCTGGAGAGAGGCCAGTTTTTATCTTCGGTTCGTGTACAGCTAATGAAATGAAAATATATCGGCAATTAAAATGTCCAATGATTTATAGAAACAAGGAGTTTGAAACTGTTCAACAGAACTTGCAAAATCATTTGGTATTTTTCTCTGCAATAATATACCCATAAATATGCACACATAAATACATATACAAACATGCAGATGCACACACACGTGCACACTTACAAACAAAGTTGCAATTATATGCTAAAAGTGTTTGTGCCAAATGCATTTCATCATGCAGGACTCTGCAACTGCAGATCATGCTGATGAAAAATTAATTTCTGAAATTGCCGTAAATTATCTATGCAAAACAGGCAAACATATAGCACACACACATACATCTTAGCGTTTGTCGTGCAGGTTCCGCCACTGTGGAGCATCGTCTTCGTGCGTTCGGCTCCATAGATGCTAGTTGCTGTGTTCCATTTCCCTTGTCATCAGCCATTGGACTGAAGACGATCTCTTTATCTTCTTATCTTACGTGATTTCCGCTGTACTTTTTGTCCATTTCGTCCAGGTGGCAGCTATTTTTACTCCATAAAATTCTACTTTCATATGGCCATTGTCGGAGATTGTTGAGCCAAGGTGTTTGAAACTGT